>OU898280.1:48307536-48415036 GCA_918026665.1 Diabrotica balteata
ACAGGTATTCTCAATTTAAAAGCAATAAATCTTATTTAGAAAAAAATAGAACTTTTTCTGTACTCTTTCTATAGTTTATTTTTATGAACGAGAGAGTAATTAGCATAATTTTAACTGGTATCTAAACCGGTATCTATCTAAAAAAAAAATATTTACCACACTAATCAATGTAATCAATATTTATAATTATCAATTTATTATTAAACGCTTACTAAATTTATCACTTTAGTATTTTGTTAAATTTTATTTAACAGTAGGATCAGTTAAATAAATTTTTAATATATCTACATTCATCATCAGTTGAAGGGCGCTACAGCCCTTCGTGAGCCTTGGCCTGCTTCAAAACAATCTTTCATCCTTCCCTATCGAGTGTCTGTCTTCTCCAGCCCCTCACTCCAATCTCCCTCAGATCTTCCTGTACATCGTCCAGATATCTGAGTTTAGGTCGCCCCCTTCTTCTTCTTCCGACCGGCCTATTTAGCATAGTTATTTTAGTGGGATCACTCTCATCCATCCGCATAACGTGGCCCACCCACCTTAGGCGGTTTATCTTGATGGTCTTCACAATATCTGCATCACCAAAAAGTCTATAGAGTTCAAAGTTATATCGCCTTCTCCACAGACCCTGTTCGTTTACTGCGCCAAATATGGTCCTCAATACTTTTCTTTCAAAGACTCGTAGTAACTCTTCATCTCGGGTCGTCATTGTCCATGTTTCCGATCCGTATGTGAGCACTGGGCGTATTATTGTTTTATAAAGTTTGCATTTTGTTGCTATTGACATACTTCTCGCTCTTAGTTGAGGGTCCAGGCCGAAATAACAGCGGTTATTCAACAGCCACGCATATTCTTTTTTTTTATCTCGTTGGATGTGTTAGTTTTGTAGTCTACCAATGATCCTAAGTAGCAGAATTCTTCTACCATTTCTATCGTTTCGTGTTGCACCTCCTAAGTTATTTTGTTGAATTCTTGATATGGCCGGCATATATTTAGTTTTTCTCGATGTTAATCAGAAGTCCGATGTTTTCTGCGGCATTTTTGATACGTGTGAAAGCCTCCACTGCTTCATTTTGTGTTCTTCCAATTATGACGATATCATCAGCGTATGCCATTATTTGTATACTACGGGTATATATCGTACCTTTTAAGTTTATTCCCGAATCTCTCATAACTTTTTCTACCGCTAGGTTGAACAGCGTGCACGATAGCGCATCTCCCTGGCGTAGTCCTCTGTTGGTTTTAAATGGTTTTGAAACATCCCCTTGTACGCGCCACTTTACATTCGACTTTCATCATTGTCATTTTAATTACTTCTACCAAACCTTTTGGTATTCCTAATTCGATCATCGCCGAATATAATTGGGACCTGTCAATAGTATCGTACGCTGCCTTAAAGTTTACGAAGATGTAATGGCAGTCTATCGTAACTTTTTAAATGGATGTATATTAGTATTGTATTTTGTAGAAAATATTACATTTATTTTAGTATGGGTTATACAATATCTAGCATGCTTCGTTTTGTAGATTGCTGATGTGTGTTTGTTTGCTGATTTTTTATTTATTTTTTTTTTGTAACGACAAAAAGAATTATGTTAATATATAACAAACAAAAATTGTAAGAATTGTATTTTTACAATAATTAGAGATTTTAGATTTTAGAAACATGCATTAAAATAAAGAAGATTAAAATGCAAATGTATGCTAGTAGAACTTAGTTGAATTGATAAATAATGATAAATTAAATTTGATAACTCATCATGCTACAAAAAAAATATTTACCACACTTATAAATGTATTCAATATTTATAATTATCAATTCATTATTAAACGCTTACTAAATTTATCACTTTAGTATTTTGTTAAATTTTATTTAACAGTAGGATCAGTTAGATAAATTTTTAATATATCTACATTACTTCTTACAAAAAACGTTCGAAAAACTTTTAAACCGCAATTCCTTAGAGCAATCTGCAATATTTAATACCAAAAAGGGTTTTGGCAATTAAAAAGGTATGTCTAGTTATGGTAAATATAAATAGAGTTCAACAACAGTTAGCAGTTATAAAGAAAAACCAATTTCACCCATTTAAAATTCAATTGCATCAGGAACTAAATGTAAAACATTTTGAAAGACGAATGAATTTTTCTATGTGGGCTGAAGAAATGTTAACGAAACGTAACTTTTTTGGAAAACATTTTATTTTTAACAAATCGACATTTTGTTGCAATGGGTTCGTCAGCATCATTAGTACTTTGATGAAAATCTTTACCGATATCGACTTATGTTCCAGTAGAGGTTGGAGTTGAATTTTTCGGGAGGCATTGTTAGATCAAATGTTATTGGACCTTACTTCTTCCACCGAGGGGATACTCGCAATTAATATCATAGGTCTTAAGCAGATGAGTTGGCAGGCTTTTTTAGAGGATATTCCCTTGTGAATTAGATAAAACATATGGTTTGAACATAATGGATCACCACCGGATTGTACAAAAAATGTTAGGTGTGTGCAAAATAATAACTACAGCTACGGGTAGATCGAATACGGTGGTACTATGAAAAAACTCCAAGTTCTCCGGGACTAACTCCACTTGACTTTCATTTTGGGTATATCAACAGGGATTCCATTATGATTTTGTAAATTTTGTTTTTGTTATATCATTGTTTGATATTGATAGCTTAATACATTTTATATTTATTTGTTTGTCTTTTTTGTTTCAGAGTTCTAGTTGCACCAGTAGCTCAGATGTCTCCTGACCAACCATTCGGATCTATTCGATCGTTGACGGGGAACAGGGAAGTGGCTAGTTTTCCGCTTTCGAGGTCTCCTACGCCACCGCCGAATTCAAATTTTGAAACGTAGGTTTACTTTTAACGCTTATCTTAGACATAATTTTGTTCTTAAAGAGATTTATTGTAAGTGAAGTATATAGATGCTCGTCTAAACAAAAAATGACCACAAAATCATAATGTGTGTGTTTTGTGTATTTTATTAATTTCTAGGTGTTCTTCCTTTTATTTTCAAACGTTTGGTTAAATCCGCATTACGTAAGCACTTATGGGGGATATGCTTTGCTTTGCTTATTTTGATAATATGGGGGTTATTACTTCAGTAGTAGTTATCTACTTTTTTAAACATATTGCCACCCACACATCATATTTATATTTGAATTAGACAAATATTTATATTTAAAGGTAGCGTTACAATTAATGAACATTTAGAAATATTCAATTTCGAGTTTGCAGGAAATGTGAACTATTAAGTTCAAAGGAAATTTATGGCTATTATGTTACTGCAAAATGTGTTGGGCTGGGCGAACAAGATTTTTCTGGATGGACATTAAATGGTAGTCAGAACATGTGCATGAAAGTCAATACTTGCGTCAAATGGTAAAATATAGAAACAGATTGCTGTCGACCAAGACGTGGCCTATTTAAATTACTAGACAACAGGTTTCTTCAACCACCAGTAAAAGTAACATAAACAGTTGATGATGGAGGATAATCTTTCAATCTTCCAGTCAATTTAACTCTACGCTTAAATGCTTCACTAAAAGCTTTCTTGCAAATACCCCACGATTATTTTTGTCCGACGGTAAAATTGAAACTATTAAGTCTATCTTGCAAAACGTTTGGTCTTTATCTTTATCATGCTTCCGTCAAGTCACTTAAACTTGACAGTCAAGAGTGACTGCTCGGTGTAATGAACTGATGTGCGTTATTCAAAATTTAGAGCACCACGATATTGAATGGCTAGATGAGAACGACGTAGACATTCCAAGATCGGATGAAAGTGAGCAGCAAATATCTAATATTATCGAAAACTTAAAATAATGGGATTCAAGTGTCATGGACTCAAGATTGGTAATTGGAAATAATATGTATACCAAATATTTAACGAAGTTGTTTTGCTTATAATATTAGTTAAGTGTTCGAACTTAATCAAACATTGCAACAACGCTCATACCTCTTTCCCCTCGCTGCACTGCGCTGTCTAAAATTTGACTCAAAAAGATTGCATACAGACAAGAGGAAGATAGCTCTCTCTTCTCCACCGCTTAATGAAAATACACCAAAAGTCGAAGGAGTAATCTGAAGTAATAATACCTAATTAAGTGCTAAGTTTTAGCACCAGAGACAGTTGGAAAAAAGTATTGTATTGCGTAGGTAGACCTAGGCCAATGTCTTTTGATTTATGTTGTATGAATCAGACTGACAAATATATTGTCTTGTCTTTTCGTGTCTGGAATTTTGTAAAACTCTTCTTTGAAAGCGCTGATGTAAATAGATCTTATTTTTACGTACGTGAAACGCTTGTTGTTGTGCTTAAACGGTACCAAAACTATGGCTCTGTTAGGAAATAATATGTATACCAAAAATTTAACGAAGTTGTTTTGCTCATAATATAAGTTAAGTATTCGAACTTAATCCAACCTTGCAACAACGCTCATACCTCTTTCCCCTCGCTGCAACACTGCGTTGTCTAAAATTTGACTCAGAAATTTTGCATATCGACAAGAGGAAGATAGCTCTCTCTTCTCCACCGCTTAATGAAAATACCCCAAAAGTCGAAGGAATAATCTGAAGTAATGATACCTAATTAAGTGCTAAGTTTTAGCACCAGATACAGTTGGAAAAAAGTATTGTATTGCGTAGGTAGACCTAGACCAATGTCTTTTGATTTATGTTGTATGAATCAGACTGACATTTATATTTTCTTGTCTTTTCGTGTCTGGAATTTTGTAAAACTCTTCTTTGAAAGCGCTGATGTAAATAGGCCTTATTTTTACGTACGTGAAACGCTTATTGTTGTGCTTAAACGGTACAAAAACTAGGACTCTGTTAGGACCTACATACTTGGTAATTTGTTCACTTTTCCTTTTTCCTCCTGTAACTCTTCTTTTTCTAGTCCCTTCATTTCCCTCACCAACACTTACACTTCCATCTGCCCCATCCATTATTCTTTAATTAATAAAGTAATTACTAATTGTTTGTAATACTTTGACAATAGACCCTCACATAACCTTAAATTTGTTAGTCTCACTGGGTCAGCTGAGTGGCAGTTACAGACCTCCTATTGGTTGGTTGGAAATTGGCTGGACAGCATGAACCAGTATAGTGGAAATAAGTTGTTTTGCACGTAAAGGTGGTTTGTAACATGTTTTTACCATGGGTAATATTTTTTTTTGCATAAAATAAAATTAAATAAACCACAACAGAATGATTGGCACATCTAACTCAACTTTAATTTTTGTGTGACTTAAGCCTGTTTGCATGTTACCTCCTCAAATAAATATTAATGAATAAATATAATTTAAAGCGCTTTTTCTGTAAACATTGAAGCGATTTAATCGTACGAATTTGAAGTGCTGCCACTTTGCCGTAATAAAACAATGCAATTGACCAAAAATACAATTTAATTAGAATTTTTCTCCATGTCTTGGTAGACTTGCCGTTATGTTTCCTTGTTGGCTTATTGATTAATGCTTTTATTGTTTCAGCAGTCCAAATCTAGTCCAAGTTCCCGATGAACAAAATCTAGTGGAATCTCATTTCGAACAAGTACCAGTGCACAGAAATGGTCCCAGAAAGTCTGTATCAATCGTGTTACCGACAGAAGAGAAAGGATGACCCACGGAGCTTTAGCAAGTGTGCTAAAAAGAAAATCAGTAATAACTTTCCTTAAACTATAGTTTCCCCATTGGAGCATCGAATATCCCCATCAATTCATCATTAAAAAAATACTACCTTAGTATAGCGGGAGAAAAAAAATGAACGTTTTATACAAAAAATATGATATTAAAATTTTTGTAGAAATATAAAAATACAAATATGTGCATATTTGATGAACGTGGGACACAAAACTTTTTATTTCAAATCAAAGTACTTGCGACAAAAAGACCTAGGCTAGAATATGTGTTAGACGCATTTTTATATCTAATTATTTAAGCTATGTAGCATCGTTATGTAGATGTAGCTCAGATCGTAGAAATTGTATAACAGTTAAGAGTGTTGTCTAGATTTTCAGAGACACTGTATTAATGTTATTAAATTGCAGAAACGGCTATTTTATCCAAT
This sequence comes from Diabrotica balteata, assembly GCA_918026665.1. Lineage (NCBI taxonomy): Eukaryota > Metazoa > Arthropoda > Insecta > Coleoptera > Chrysomelidae > Diabrotica > Diabrotica balteata. The sequence continues at coordinate 48,313,613 of OU898280.1, forward strand.
TTTTTATTAAGATTTTTTATCTATTGTTTATAGTGGTTTAATATGGAAAATAAGATTTCTGTAAAACCTAAATATTATATTATAAACAATGAAATGATTGAAAACGTTAAATTATTATCAAAGAACTGACTGAACAATATATTAAACAAATATTAAAAAGAGTTGGTTATTGCAGCCCTTCAAGTACACTGTTGGCAAATAATTCCACAATATCGAGACAATCATCACATCACCATCACCAATTATAATCACTGCAATGTTATCTGACATTGATGTTCTTCTGACTTGTGTCTCTTCTGTCCGTGTGATACAATATCAAGTTCTTACAGTTTTTGAGACTAGAATATATGTGAAAGATGTATGTATTTCGATACGTAGAAAAAGTTATGGATCACGCAAATGAATAATGAATAGAAGAGTAGTATGGAACGATCATATAAGTCGAATGACAACAAATAGAGTAGTAAAGACGGCAAGAGACGGTTCCCCAATAGGAAGACGATCAGTAGGAAGACCACGAAAACGATGGAATGACAACTTACTGGAGGCACATTGAAAAACAGATAGAGTCGGGTCTATATAAAAAGAAGAGGAGAACAAGGAAATTAATAAATCGATTGAACCAATATTTAGGAGAGCGATCCGATGAGTACTTAGCATACAAAAGAAAACCCAAAATTTTTGGAAAAATGGTGATTTTTTCTTAACTTACTCTCCTTTTAGCTCGATACTGCTTCAACTTCTTTAACCATTTAAAAAATACATTTTCTTCAACCAATTAGACCGATTTGGCCGTGGCGATGGTGGAGTTGTGAGGTGTGGAACAGCACCATTTTTTTCGTCAAATGGGGTCATTTTTTCTGCAATTCGGCATAGAATCGGCCCAAAAATTTGGCATAGTAGAGCTCCCGTTTCGCACTTCTGGAAGTTGATGTCGATCACACCGTGTGAATTCCAGAAAATGGTTGCCATCACTTTTTCGAGCGATAGGACAGCCTTCGACTTCTTCTGAGCACGTTCGTCGATTGTAGTCCAATTTTTCGACTGTTTCTTGGTTTCTGGTATTTAGCAGTGGGTCCATGTTTCTTCGGGGGTCTGGAAACGACGCAGAAACTCCTTGGGATTGCGCTTAAATAGTATCAAACACTGCTCTAAAGTGATCTTACTAGTTTGTGGATTTTGACACTGTATTCTCTGTGGTAGCCGTTTTTCGGCATCTGGTTATAGCTAATTAAAATCCAACTTATCTGCGTGATCTCCCACCCAAAACAAGAATCGAGTCACCTACCGATATTGCTCATTTTTATAAAATCCGCGGACACACTTGCTTCTATTATAGACGCTGTTAAAACACATTACGAATTAAATTCGGCTGAAATTTTGACATGCTGCCTGCAAAAATGTACATAGTGACGCCATCGAGTGGTGAGGATAAGTACTTATTGGACAGCCATCATACATATTAAGAAAGTGATGAATGCGCAAATATCTAAACACAATATCCTTGAAAACGAAATAAAGTTTCTATGGGAACCGAAAAATCAGGAATTACAAGAATCACCGATTGGAAAAGAAAATCGATATTCTAGAGTAGTATACACTACTGAAAAGTAGTGACATGGATATGCACCAAGAGAAACATACATAGAAGAATCATGATCTGTGAAACTAAACTACTGAAAAATGTAGAGATAGTGATAAATAATGTATAGAGACCAAGATAAGATACTTCTTGTGGACATCAAAGAAGTGGTGCAAATTTTAGTGGATCATTACGCAGTACTGCGAGAGGTATGGAATACCCTGATCACAAAAAAAATCATGATTTTCAGTAAGAACGCTATTGAAGACGAATGAATCTAAGTTAAAGGAAAGCTTTAGAGAAAGTAGCCAGATATGATTACTTGTGATGTGAGCTAAATGAATAATGGTACCTTAAGATGGGTAGCCTTGAAATAAAATCACGCACTGAGATGATCAGAATCGCTTTCAATAAGATGAGAGCAGTGGAAAATTATGCAATGGAAAAAATGGAAATAGAAATTAGAACTAGAGTACTGAAGTGCTCTATACTCCCTCTTCTCTTATATGGATTTGGGACATGAACAATTACACATGCAACTGAAAATCTTGCTTGCTTTGAGATGTGGTGTTATCGGAGAATCTGGAAAATATCATGGACATAATACGTAACAAACATGAAAAGTAAAAAAGATGAAAAAAGAAAAACTACACAGCACTATGATGGAAGAAAATGTGCTACTTCGGTCACATACTAAGAAATGAAAAATATGAGTTTATGCAATTAGTTATGCAAGGAAAGGTGAAAGGAAAAAGAGGACAGGTAGACGACGCACGTCCTGGTTGAAAAGTTTAAAGCAGTAGAGTGGAAACACAACAATAGAACTCTTAAGAGCTGCTTTAAATAGGGTAAAATGGGGCGTGCTGATCGCTAATTAGGTACCTTAAATGGGGAGGCACATTAAGAAAAAGAAGAACAAACCACAAGTCAAGATGATAAATACAATTACTTGATCAGACGTATGTCAAATTATATGTTTATATGGAGTTAAGCCAGAATTGATTGTAATGAAAATCTTCAAAGATTAAAAAAAATGTGTGAGAAGTATAACCAACAAGTTAGTAAATTGGGTTATGTTTTTCAAAAAACTGGCTGGTTACACTTGGCGTTGATCTTGGAGTCAAGATAGCATCCCGAATAAACGGTCATGAAACATACGTCAAGGATAGACAAATTTGAGATATGCAAACATGCCTAAGAAATTGAGCATATATTACAATGGAAAGATGCGTTAATAATCATGAAAGAAACAGACATGAAAAACAGAAAAATTAAATAAGCAGCATCCTACTTGAAGAAACATGTGTAGCAATCCTATTAGCAGAATGTAACAGGCTTTGATTACCAATACTAAAAGAAGGACACACAAGATATCATCTACAATTACTCAAAATATATATGCAATGTACAATACAGAAACTTCACCCTCCCCGTAGCACCCGTCAGTTATCCCAACCACGGGCAGGAAAGGTGAGCCTACTCTTCTGTGTGGGTACGTACCGCAAGCTCACATCCTTAATGAGAAAAAGACGTATAGAGTTTATAGTTCGTTTAATTTCATTTTGGTTATATGTAATAAGAGTGGAGAACACACAAATCGGTCAGAATTTAATATTCCAAGGGTGAAAACACCACCCTCAGGTGTCAACAGCCAGTTTTTTGAAAAACATAACCCAACTTACCAACTTGTTGATTATACTTTTCGCACAATTTTTTAAAATTTATTGACAATATTTATGTCATTGACTATATTCGTTTCTGCAATTCTGTTTTTAATTATTAATATTTTCCCGGTTACATCCTATTTTATATTTTACAACTGAAGTATATAATTTTTACATTTATTTATAGTTTATGAATGTATCGAATAAACTCTTTACTATTCAGTGATAATCAATATATTTATTTTTTCCAAGATGTACAAAGTATAGATTTACGCGAATCGTAGATTACAGGGAAATGTTTTTCCGTAATATACTAAAAGTGTGGAGTTATAATAATAATTTTTGTGTGGTATTTTACCAAATGAAGAAAACGATTCCTTAATATTTAATTGCAATAAATGGTCCTTTAATCAGATTTACAATAATTTTGGTAGTCACAAACGGGCCCGAAAAGAAAACTTTTCTTTGTTTGGCAAACTTGCTAAGACTGATTTCTTTTGATAGCTAATCCAGGTAAAACATATCAAGTTAATTAATGGAAAAACATTTCCTCATTTCCTATTTACGTACTTATTAAATTAATACTTAGACCAATATTGATGATTTATACACTTCGCAATAAATATTTTTTTTTTGGTTTATTTTTCCGTCCTTTTGTGCCAAACGTGCAGCTTTTTTAAAGCAATACTGGCAGTCAAGTTGAGTAAATTATTTATATAAAACTGCAGAACGTTGGTTTTGTAATTTAATTTTACGTGCATATGTAAATTCTATTTACATAAATAATTTATTCGAATTAAGTTTTTCTGCAAGTGTTTGGTGAGATTTATCAGATGATTATTAATGCTTGTGGATAATAGAATTTGTTTTGTTTTTCCTTGTTTGCGTTTTTAAACCTTACAGTAAGTTTAAAATCTTATATAGCAAAGCATTTATAAATATTTGGAAGTTATAAAAGAAATGGTGAATCTAATGATCTAATGCAAAGTAAATATGGGGATAACGACATTTAATGTCATTTACAATTTTTATAGTATGAGGTTTATGTGAAATTTCTTAGGTAGGTATCATTTACTGTTTCTACATATAATATAACCCACTTACATTGGAAATACTACTAGAAAATTTGAAAGTTGTTAACAGTTTTTTATTTCAATATCATTCAATAAAAGGTCTACTTGGGCACATAATTTAAAATATTTATTCAAATTTCCAGGACAATCTACAACACTTTTATTCTATTAAACATTTTCTTACACCACTAAATTTAGAGTAGATTTAAATAACTATGATAAAAATTGTACTGGAATATATTGTATTAGTAATAATTTATGACAACTTAAAATTTTAAAACTAACTAAGCTATGAGTCATAAAAGAACATCCTGAATCCTGAACATCAACTGACTGCCACAGAAACAATTTTAGTTTAATTTTGGTTATCTCTAACAATCCACCATCTAATTGGATGCATTTGTCGTAGGTAACGTTTATAAATATTTCTAATTACATTTGTTGGTTGTTGGGAAATAATTTCTGCACATGCCTTTCGAATTCTCGTGTCTTGCGAAAGTTTTTCTACGTCTCTTGGGCGGGTTTGGTAAAATTTGGTCTAACAACTCTCCAGAGAAAGAAATCTAAAATTGTGAGATCTGATATCTAGGTAGACAGACAATCTTTTAAAGGACCAGCACCGCCTATCCAACGGCTTGGAAAATTTTCAGTTCCTGCACAACTTGGCATTTAAAATTTCTAAAAAAGTTCTTTGAGTTCATGTTTTCCTCAAAGAAGAAAGGGCCAATAATTCGCTGGATCAGTATACCACACCAGACATTGATTTTTTGAGAATACTCCCTTTTACGATTAAAAACATCTTCTAAAATAATAAAATGAAAGTCAGAATAGATGGACAACTTACGGAACCTATTGAAATAGGCTGCGGAATAAGACAGGAGGACTCATTGAGTCCCATGCTCTTCAATTTGATCAGGGATGAAATCATCAAAAGTGTTAACAAAGAAAAATAATACAGAATGGGAAACAAAGAAATAAAAATATTCTCGTTATGCAGACGACGCAATATTGATAACCCAAGAGAAAAAAAATTATCATCTCGGAAAACTAAAACAGTAGTAATCAGCAAAGAACCAACCGGATATAAAATAAAAATGATGGCGTCAGTAATGAACAAGTAAGGGAAATAAAATACCTTGGAATTATACTGTCCAGCTATGAAGACCTGTACAAAGAAGTGAGAGATCAAGTACAAAAAGCAAATAGACTGGCAAAATGCCTTAATCACACAATATGACAAACCAGACACATTAACACTGAGATGAAGTCAAGAATTCATAAAGCCAGTGTAAAATGGCATACGCCTCAGAAATAAGATTCGACACAGCCACAACAAAAAGGCTACTGGAAACGGCTGAGAGGACAGTACTGAAAATAATTATAGAAAGTACGCTGAGAGATCGAAAGAAAAGTGAAGACATTGGAAAAAAATGTACCGTACAATGTATAAATGAGTGGACACTAAATAGAAAAAAAGAATGGAATAACCACATAAGCAGAATGAGGGAGACTCGTGTCGCCAAAATAGCAAGAGATAAGTCACCAGAAGCAGTCGGCAGAAGAAATATCGGACGAGCGCGTAAAAGATAAAGTTACAACCTTGGATAGAAGTATTAATCCACAAATGAACAAGCAGAATTGCTTATAAAGAGGAGGAAGAAGAAAATTCCTTCTCGTGAATTAGAGATTTCCTCATTTAACGCTTATTTTTTGCAGCTCAAAAAATGTTTGTGGACAACAGCGTAGTTTGCCAGGGAGGTTATTTTAAATAAATTTGGACATTCTAAGAGATAATATTAGAGGTAATGATGTTTCTTTTCTGGCTTTCACAGCAGTTTCAAAATGATTTTGACAGATATTCTATGAGAGAATTGATTTTATTTTCATTAGAGAAACGTCTGAAAGGTTTTTGGAATATTTGTTGTTCTTATATTAATTGTTTGTAAAAATGAACCGATTAATTTTTAGATTAAATTTAATAGAGTATTTATGCGAGTTTTGTTTGACATAACCATAAGAATATAAAGTGAAAACTAAAATCAAAATAATTTGGGAAATTTGCTAGAGCTTTTATGATTATCTGATAAATCTTATACCTATAAGGCACCTTAAATATATTATGAAATTATGAAATTGGATTCAATTAGATAATTTTAATGTGTTATAATATCCAGAATAGAAATTTTTTACTACAAATAAACATGTGTGCAATATGCAAGCTGGCTTTAAAGTTATATTCAGCCTGGAACTTCAATAATAATTATTTTAAATTTAGATTAAAATCGTGACTTCAGAAAAGAGTACGAACGCTTTTCTTACGCATTTCTTTATTTCAGTAGAGTGCTCCCATTGGTTGTTTATGTTGGTACCAAGGTATGTGTAGCTATATACCCGTTCAACGGGTTGTAGGTTAACCGAAAGCGGTGTATTTAATATTTCGCGTTTACTGACCAATATGTAAATTTGTTTTTTTTTTCGTATTAAAAAAACTCTATGTTCTCTACTTACATCTGATATGAGCGATCAAACCATATAAGTGACCTGCAAAAACTACTACGTCGTTGGTACCTCTAATATTGTTTCGACGCACTTTCTGTAGACTAATACGCCTTTCTGGAGGCCTCCCTGTGTTTTCGGTGCTGCTGTATGGGGTGGATGCCAGGACGTTAAAGAAAGAGGTGAGCGATCGACTTGAAGCATTGGAGAAGCAAAAATAAGTTGGGTACACCGAATAACAAATGTTGAGGTCCTCAGAAAGATGACAAAGGAAATGGAAATCATGAATACGATTAAGATAAGATAGTTACAATATCTTGGCCACGTTATGAGAGGGGATAAATATGTGTTGCTACAAACTATACTGCAGGGAAAACGAAGTGTTGGAAGAAGACGCATCTCCTGGCTCAACAATCTGAGAAGGTGGTATAATTGCAGTTACGGTTATTGCAGAGGACGGTACCTAAAGAAGAAGTAGGTCTCCCAGTGATTGCTCGAAGATATATTCAGGGTAAATGTTAAATAACACCAAAGACAGAATGCATCCTTGCCTCACTCCCCTATATCTCGTTTGATAGTTTGAGAAATAGCTGGATGAGTAGGAAATAATTACTTACTCACCACTTAGTTAATTTGGGATCTACGCTACTTCTATAATTAAGCTTTCAGGAGTCTGGAAGGGTGTACAGCCTTATAGGAGTTCGAAAACCCGACTGGATACTAACTGTATTGGTGCGCCTAATCAAGGATCCCACAGGGACCGGCCAGAGCTTGAATATGGCGCACACTACCAATCGGGTACACCCTGTAGAATTAGCATTAACTACTCGTCAAATTAGAGTACGTGCTCTAAAAAGTGCTCGTACTTCTGATCCAACGAATATGGATTCCCAGCTCTACCAACGTGGAGGTCTGTACTGGGACGGATTTTGTGGTAAAGTGAAACACGACGTTCACCCAAACACTAGAGGTTTGGAAGACTCAAACTCGCAAATTCTTTAGCCAATTACGTCTGGCGAACGACGGGCCAAGCAAAACCACAATTCAAGAGCATGTTATAATTGGGTAATTATTAAGTTGATGGAAGATCATCTTTTCCAGTATGGGTACAAAGTTTTTAACATGTTTGGCAGTTTCATGATTTAAGATTATACCTACTTCATTCTCGTGTATTTCTTTTGCGGTTACTTGAATAATATATGTGATGATCACTAATTATCTCCTCACTATTTATCTCCTTGATTGAATTATGAGTCTTACCTGCCTCATATAGTAGTTTTCCTTTTCACGTGCATCGTGAGGTTTATCTTTATCTTGTGATTGCCCTTCTCTGCCAGATCTTCGTATCCGAATCCGATGATCAGTAATATCTGGTCTATGATTTGTAGTCATGCTAATTGTACTAGGGGTTTTCTCTGAGTCTTTATTGCAGTGGATCCTCGTCGGTTTCTGCATCTTATGCTGTTGATGGTTTCGTTGTTAATAGGTTTATTTGCCTTCGAGAACAATTTACCAATCTCAGGACAAAAAGGTGTCCTTCCACTTACCAGCTCATCCGCCCGGAGCCGTTTGCCGGTAAGTAGGAGGATTGCCTATAGAGGCAATTTCTAATAATATATGACACACAAATACACCGTTTTTGCATTGTTCATCACATTATATTTATGTGGATTTCTTTCAGAACTTTACTGTTAGATGTACGAGAAAACCATGGTACTTTTTTTACTGCCGTACCTGCGAGATTTTTGTTTTTATGCTAAGAGTTTGTTGGTTTGTTTTTTGATGTAATCTGCTCTTTATCAGACAGACCAACATCACCATGAGACTGACGAAACATCACCATTATGTTTGTTGTAATTGTGTAACAAATTTAACTTAGTTTACAGCTAAATTAACCCGTTTATAGCAGATATATATTTTTCATTTCAGTCTAACGTGGATGTTGCTTAACCTGTTCTTGATGCTATTTCTGGTAAAAGATTCTTGGTTGTTCATCTTCCTGAATATCACAGCTTATTGGATCTTTGACTTTAGTAGTAAAATTTGGTTGAGATGTTGTCATCGAGATGATTTAGTTGATATTAATTTGAAATATGAAAATGAATTTTATTTTTGATGGTGATCGTCGTAATATCCTTTTTTAAGAAGTCACGGTTTCTTCTACCATAGCAGAATAATCAAAGTGGTTCAAAATTATACTAAAAATATATAAATTTGATTAACGTGCTGTATAAATTAAATGTAGTAGAATACTAAAGCTAGACGCTTTGCACAATAAATCTTTGTAGTTTTAGTTATTTTAGTCTATTCTGGATAGCTTTATTCTTTTTATGTTTTATAGACGAATCTTTTATATTATTATTTAACATATCAATTATTAAACATATTGTATATAGCATCACTGCATTTTTATAGTGGTAGTAAAGGTAGTCTGGACTCTGCACAGATTATTGTACCTACTTATGTGATATTTTTATCTTGATTGTATCAATCAACCATCTTTTTACATTTTATTCTGCAATCTAAATTATTTTTTTCAATTTTTTTAATAAACTAAAATTACAAATGCCTCTTTTATTATATTATTCTAATGATAGAGAAAATAATATTGTTATTGTGAATGACAGAAAATTTCTTATAATCATTACACACTAAAGTAGTACCTAACAAATCAGTAGTTGTTACTCAATTGCCACACATGGTTTTTATCGTATTGCAGTTAATGCTAATTTAACCAATTACTATGAATGTTATAGAAGAACGAGCTCAATAAATAATGAGAGTTATTCTTCCGTTAGTTAATCAGGTAATTGCATTAATTCTGTTTATATTCATTATTGCTACATACACTGAAGTTGCTTTTTCTGTAATTAAATAAAATGTTGATATAAAACCGGCATGCTTTGTTGATCCGAAACTAAATCACTTATTCTATCTTTCTATTAATTTTATTAATTCGTTTGAGATGTTTAGATTAGACTTTTTTTCTAAAGTTCATTCTAGTTTAAAATGAATCAATGACCTTTCAAAGACGAAATCATGGTTTGCCTTAGATTTTCAAAGTTTCTCTATGCTTCCGGAGAATCAACCATCAATTACTTTATTTCTGTACAGTAGAAGTAAGTTCACATAATTGAAAGGTTAATGAATGTTTTGAAATTACCTGGTGTGAAAATATTTATATTTATTAACTTATGGGATCTCTGAGTATTAAACTTAAAAAATACAATCTTTAAAAGCAACTATTTAGACTAGGGCACTGAAGCAACTAGTAGAGGCACGAAAATAAAGTACAAATCATTATCGGCCTCTGCCAATCGAATGCAAATCAGTGTGTTTCAATTAACACACGTGGATCATTTGACAGGAATTAGAAAATTCCTCTGACTGATATTTTCCCACCCTTTTAACTGCTAATTTTGAACATTTACCTTCTCAGTAAATTCATCAAAATGAGAAAGCTCTTAAGCAACCGCAACCTAAGCATTAACCTCCGATGGCGCGCCACGAAATGCTACGTACTCTCTACGCTACTTTACGGCGTAGAAGGGTGGACGTTAACAGCAGCAACTATAAAGAAGTTAGCGGCTCCAGAAATGTGGCTGTATCGACGCATACTGAGAATACCTTGGACAGACAGAGTGACCAACACAGAGGTATTAAGACGAATGGGTAAAGAGGTGGAATTGTTAACAACTGTTAAAAGGAGGAAAGCGTCATACCTGGGCCATGTGTTCCGTAATGATAAGTACAGTCTGCTACAGCTTATCGTGGAAGGCAAGATTGAAGATAAAAGAGATTTGGGCAGAAAGAAGAAATCCTGGCTGAGAAACTTGAGAGAATGGTTTCAAATACCAGAAGCTGCGAACATAATTCATGCGGCACAAAACAGAGAAACCTATCGTATGATGGTCGCCAACCTTCGGTAGAAGACGGCACATAAAGAAGAAGAAGAAGACTTTCTCAGTCCTTTCCATAATGAAAAATAACACAATATCGCTCAGACCATTGCAAACAAAAAGGTACTATGCTGTCACATATAATTTAAGTGTAAAATTGATGAAGCAACTGTTAACTTAGTCCAATAGGCTACATATAAGATAATGCCTCTTTGGTAACGCCACCAGAACCAATTTCCTGACGGAAGGGCGCTAATATAACTTATTACCTGGCTCGGCAATATATTTTGCTGCCACCAGCACTTACCGTAGTCTAATAGGTTTCATTTATTTATATCACTCGTGGCGAGTAGTTGACGAATCGACTTATTTGTGCCTAATCTTATTGAGATCTACATCATATTATACAAAATACAAAATTTTAAAACCAAAATACACCAAAACAATTTACAAACTGCTTCATTCAATTTTTGCACGTTGTTCTTTTTAGAATTGTTTCTACCTTTCTCCGAATTGAAATATAGAGAGTTTTGATATGTGAGAAGGTTTTTATATTTTCACAGCTGTAGTATACACTATTTTGGTCTATTTTAATAGACCAAGATATTTTAATCATATTAATTTTTTTTTAGCTTTTTAAGTTTAGAGTTTGCAAAGTCCCTCGAATCTTGGGAAGAGAGACTTTTTCGGATCGGATTAACCTGCAATGTTCTAAGCAACTTTTCCGGATTTCAGTCGTTTTAGTAGTATTCCAGCTTTGGAAAGGGCATGCTGTTATTCGATGTGCGATTTGTATAATCTTCTCTGCTACATTTCTGCGACTTGTGAGATATGCAAAATATTCTGCTTTAATTTGGTAGTGGTATTGAGTTTATTCATCCATTACCATCCTGCAGGTATCGTTGACGGTAATGTGTACTTATATGGTGTCAGGAGGTATGTTCCAGAATGGGTATGAGTATTCAGTAGCATTGCAATAGCAGTAGCAAATAAGGAAAAAGTAAAGTAAAGTTCGTGTAACCTTCTTGAAGGTAAAGTGTTAGGGTTTTCACGTCGCGCAACCGTCCTAACTCGACTTAACGACCACTAACGTGGCCGGTACCAACGGGTTTACCTGTCCTCCGAAGAAGGTGGTGGCTTGCTTAAATTAGAAATCGAAACTGGTGTCGACCATCTTTGTTTGACGAGTCAAAATATTCGAGGGTACAGCGATGGGGACAGTTATTGGCGATTGGAGACAGTAAAAAGTTGTTCTATATTTTGTATTTCCCCACAATCACAGTTTACATCGTCTTTTTCTATTTTCCACCATTTTACGTTACGATTCATCAAGTACTGTTCCAAGGAAGCGTTTCCTAAATTTCAGTCACTTTCGATTAATGATAATTCGGTTTGCTTGTGTTTTATTTAAGAGGCCATAAATTATTTGTATTAAGTTGAGAAAATGTAGTCGAAAGTAAGCCACTTGAACGCACATTGTTCTTGATAACCACCTACTACTAGTCATTACTACTGTATTTAGTCGAGACATGGGCGCTAAAGACAGCTTAAAATATACTAGACCTACCAGATATGGGTTTATTGTCAAATCCTGAAAATATCTTGGGCAGCTAGAATATCGAACGAAAAAGTTCTTGAGATACGCTAAATACTACATCCTCATATTCATTATAAAGGCTAAAATAGTAGGAAGATGAGACATTGGGGCAAAAAAATTGTTCTGAATGAGAAACATCAGACAATGGACCGGGATAGTCTTTGCGGACTGTACGAGTAAAAAAGGTCAGGAAGAATAATCGCTAACCTCCAATAATGGAGACAGAACTTGAACAAGAAACTGAGCAGGAATGGACTTAAAGAATATTTATAGGACTTTTACAGATTAAGTAAATTTGGAAAGTGAACAGAGACGTTCCACTCTTAAAGCGTTCTATTAATTTTGAAAAAACTTCGATAATAATAATTATTTTATTTATAATTGTGAATATTTTTTGAAATTGATGGAATCTTTTAATTCTTGCAACAGCCTGCATTTTCCTCCTAGTGTATTGTGGATTTAAAAATTTATCCTAGGAGTCAATACAATATTGTGTGATTCGAAACTGTTGTCTAATTAGTTACTCAAAGTTTTTGACTACAAAGGGCATTTCCTTACTGTGCCAATTACGCGCATAGGGCCAATCTCTTATAATTTTATTTGCTTTGAGCTGTTTGCCACTTTCGCTATTTATTTTACGCCAATGAATTATTAGCTTCATGATCGGTCCGTGGTACACTGGCAAAATATTGATAATAGTGTGGCCAATGTTTTGCAATTGAAGGGTTATTTTTACTATTAAAATTAACCCCCTCTGTGGCTCAGTGGTAAGAGCGCCTGCCTTTAAACCTAAAGGTCGTGAGTTCGAATCCCACCTGGGTGGAAATTTTCGTTTATTAAAAAAAAAATTAATAAATGAAAATAATTTCTATCCTTGTGTGATCGGTACACACCGGAGGGACCGCAGTCCGTTCGGATACAATTGGCGTCTCTTAGCAAAGACAATGACGTCCGACTTTGCTAAGTATCAAGACAATTACTCTACACACACACACACTACACCTCAAATTGTAAGATTGGCGAATGGATTTAGTGTCCGCAGTCATTTAAACACAAACAAACAACAACAATACTATTAAAATTTTGTTATCGGACATAATTATGGGTAGGCTAATACTATTGTCGTTTGTATAGCGCGTCATAGTTTTATTTAATACCATGTTTTTTAAGCCAAAGTAATAATTTTTTTATTTTAAAGCATGCAAGATTTAAAAAAAAAAAAACTTTTGTTTTAACGAATTTTTACGAAAAATCGAACAATTTCAACATATGTTGGAGTTTTTTTTTTATCTTTTTCATGCTCTTTTTGTCTTGATCTTATCTTAATATTCTTAAATGTTTGCAGTGAATAATTGTTTACCAATACAAATAATTGTGTACACATGATCGAAAAAACTTATAAGGCTATGTGTACTGGGCCAATAAATAAATACATTTATTATAATGTGTGCAGAGTCCTTTAGAAAGAAATAAGATAAGCCGTACGTGATATGTATTAGAGTTTATTATGTTGAGGCTGATTAAGTATTAAGGTGAGATAGACATTGTTAGGTTAGGTTGTTTTTACCCAACTTATCAGATATTGGAATAAAATTATGATATTGTAATGGCTCTTTCACTTGCTCATCTATACATACAAGTAATTGAATTGTTCATTATTGTATTTAATATATAATTTTAGAAAGTTTAGAGTCTTTTTACTATTCCTTATATGTGATTCCTACCTAATATTTATCTTATTCTTAAGTCTATGAGGCTCCTTGACTTAAATAACTAATAATAAAAACATTAGAGGACAATATATATATATATATTAATATATATATATATATATATATATATATATAATATATATATAATATAAGACAGAAATAAAATACTAATATGGTGCTCATGGAGTGTGACGCTGTTTCGAAAAAACTAAACTACTAAATAAGTAACCACATTCTCCTTCTAGTACCAAGCGCGATGGACAGTATAAGCCAATGCCTTCACTACACATCGGCAGACGTGTCTGCTGACGCATCTGCAGATGTATCATCACAAGCTGACCACACATCTGTGAATCCATCAGTCTCTGTTAATTCCCTGGAGATGCAATGTCTACGCGAGCATTAAAAATGGAAAGGCGTCAGACGTCCTCACCGAAACCCTTTGATCTGTGCTAAAAAAGAACTGTGACAACAATCGGATATCTCTCAGACGCATCCGCGGACGTGATATATAAACAACAGATGATCAAATTACCCCATCTCCACATCTCCAGTTGCATACGTAGATGTCATCTGCGGACGCGTCTGCCGATGTGTAGAGGAGCCATCAAGTTGATTATCGAATAGTGCTATCTGGGGATGGCGGCTGTTGACAAAACATCGGTTTTCTGTTATACCGGTTTTTTTACTTAAGGTCTAATCTGGCGGTTATAAATCATTTAAAAAACCGGTGATCGGCCCTTTTAATCAATAGCCAATACCCAATAGGTTTACAAGTCAGGAATGAAAATTTAAATTTGATAAAAATATTAATATAAAAACAAAGTTTTAATAACACCGAATAACAAAACCGGTATTAGGTTATAACGGGTAGGTTTTTCTCATCCCTAGTGCTATCAGGTTGAAACGAAACACGCAACAAACGATGAACAGTGTTTAAGGTACACAAAATGAACGAGGTCGCATTGCCCAAAATCAGACGAGATGTGGGCTTGGTTATTTGGATCATTCTTACTAGTTAGCACACAAACAAAAGAAAAATGAAAAAGAAAAATTTGAAAAAATATCTACTAGACATAAACCAGAAATATAGGCGTCAGTTTGGTCTTTACTTCGATGGACAAAGAAAGCGCTTGTAAAAACTCAAAATATATCGATATAGGTATAATAATTAACAATAAACAATCACACCAAGCCTGTATAGTGGCTCAGCAAGCCGTTAGCAATTAAATATTTATATGTGGTCCAAGAGTGAAGAAGATTATAAGATAAATTAAACTAATACAATGTTGTCATGTACAAGCCGTAGTTATTATTAGCCAAAACATATATTAAATTAGACATTTATTTTACATCTTACCACAGAAAGGTTCTTCACAAATTAATACCTTCTAACGTTCTTATAGAAAGTTTACTATAAATTTCCTCGTTGACCTGGTAAACATCTTTAAAAGTGATCAAAAGTGATCTTTATATTAAATGTTTATTAAAAATAAATAAAATTTACCTGGGTCATTATTACATCATGATATGTAGAATTTTCGGTTCTTACAATCTACTTACGTTGTATACAACATAAAAGTAGTGATCAAAATATGCAAAATAAATCACGAGATATACTACTTCAAAAAACACTAACTACAATTGCGATATTTCAAAGAAAAATAAAAATACTGAGATATGCTTCCTTTTCATTCAACCACCAAATGAAAATATTTAGCTTAATAATTTTGCCCTGTTAAGAATAGAAGTCGTATCTGCAATTTTGAGTTTTTTTTAGGTTATAACGCCAACAAATTAATAGCCAAATAATCTACCTATATGTTAAGAATGAAAGTCATATTTGCTATTTATAAATAAGTTATTACACTTTAAAATTTTGTCGGATCTGCATTTTACAGTTTATGTTAAGCCAATTTGTCGAATCTCCATTTGTTAACATTTTTAGTCGTAATCTTCACAAGATGATTTGTAGTTACGACAAATGTGCTTAACAATTGTGTAGTTTCGACAAGAATATTTAACAACACGAAGATCTTTCTTTTTGTTTTCTTAACCGAAAAATTAAACGGTTGTAAGCGTTATTCGGTGTATCTGATTTTTAGTTATTTACTAGTATTAGGTAATCTTATTGTTATTGTGTTTTGAAGTGTGTTTACATTAAAGTTTATTAACTGAACCAGTAACAATGGACAGAAATAGCAGAGCATTTAAAATGCCGCATATTTTAAATAACCAACAAAGGGAGAAAATACATAGTTTACGACGACGTGTCGTCAAGAAACATAAACTTCAGCATGATAATGAACCCCGATTTTATCTTGTCAGATTTAGAGACGGAAGAAATTGAGGAAACCGAAATTAAATAGAAAAGGTTTAAATAAAGTGAAGATTATAAGTGATAATATAACATAACTTATATTATATATAACTAAACCATATATACATAACTTTGAGAGCAGCAAATGTTATTCCTGAAGAATCTGATTCCAAAGGCGATGAAGAAGGTAAGGAAAACTGTCTCCATTTTATTCAAGGAATCTGGTAGACTATATTATATGTATCTGTTGAAAGGGCGACAAAAAGACAATTTGACTAAACAGGGAAAATTCGTAAACGAAAGAAATTTAAAAAGAGCCTAGGAATGAGAAAAACAAAGAAAAATGTACAGCCACTAAATTGCTAAGCACGGTGTAAAACCATCTTGTATCTCTTTGCAAGAGATGTTCCGAAAAATTACAGAAGCGAGACGAACAGAAATAAATGGAGAGTTTTGGAAATTTCAAAAGACGAACAGAAAAATTTTATTTTAATAACGCATCTGAACAGTAACCAAACGGTAAACCACAGCTAGTGTTGTGTCTAGAAGGCGATAAGTTATTATATATTTCCTAAAGACAATGACGGATGCAAACAAAGTGTCTGCAAAATATTTTTTATGAGAACGCTGGGATATCAAAAGAAAAATGACAGAGTTATTAGAGATGCCCTTACTAAAAACAAATTCAAAAGTGACGTTCAACAGGAATAAACCAAGGAGAGACAGGAAAAAATTAAAATAGATCGAAATAATATAAAGAATATATAGAATGTTTTCCAAACCCACAGAACCCACACTTACGTGGAACACGCATCAGAACTCCGTTTATCTTCCAGTGACATCACAATAAAATGATGTACCAGAATTTTATTGAAAAATATACAAATATCAAGTTTTCGTATTATATTATATCAAGAAGTTGTCGCAACTTTAAATATTTCATTTGTAAATTTATTACACAAAGAGTGCTCAGATTTTTAATGAGTCATTACAGTTGATGGCAATTAATCAAATCTAAATATTGAATATCTCGAAATATTGATTTTGTCAGTTACGACTTCTATTCTAACAGGGCAGAATCATCTTCTAAAGCAGATAACAAAACAGGTAAATAACTTGCTATGCATTTAGCTATACTTGGTGTCATGAGACTGAATAGCTTGTAAATGTAAAGTCCTGACAGGACTATGACATGGGACAGGCGGCACGTGGTCTCGGGGCAGAGTTAGGTTAAGACTTGAGATTAGGAGGTTAGGATGACACTGTAATCTGTAATACTGAAAGTAATATTATAAATATGTACAACAGTCGTGTTAAACATTATTACATGGCGCAGTCTTGTGGTTAATGAAGCTGCTGCTTCCAAAATAAATGAAAACAAGAAGTTGTTAGAATTAAAACAATATGGAGTTTAGAATACCTCACCATTATCATTTGAAGGTAATGTGGCTGAAAACTTTCGGCGATTCAAACAGTCATTTGGAAATTTACCTCTTGGCCAGTGACAAGGCCGAAAAGGAAGACACGTAGTAAAAATTGCTTACTGTTAAATTTTTTGGGAGATGAAGGACTTGATGAGTTTAACACCTTAAAGTTACAGATGCACAGAGAAAATCGTATGGTACAGTAATTGGGTGAATTAGAGAATTACTTCACCCTAAAAAGAATGTGATCTACGAAAGATTTTTATTCTACAATAGAAACAAAAGGAAGGAGAGCTATTTGATACTTACCTAACTGCCATGCGTAAATATGGCAAAAAAATTGTGAATTCGGAGATGTACTAGACTCAATGATCAGGGATAGACTAGTTTTAGGAACATATCAATAAAGATCTACAAGAAAAAATGTTGCAGAATCATGAGTTAACCTTACAAAAGGCAATAGACATGTGTAGAGCATATGAAATTTCAAAATACAGTTTAAAGAAGTTCAGTCAAGTACAAGCACTTAAGTTCATTCTGTAAAAGGGGGAAATGGTAATCAAACAGCAAGGGCAAAAGCTTCGAATAACAACTTTAATATCGGAAGAAACAAAAGAGGGAACAGGAGGAAAACTCAAGAACAGTGGTCAGTGCAGAAAATGTGGCCGTGCTCCATGAGTTCCAGAAGGTGTCCAGCATTTGGTAAATGTGCAATAAGTGTTTGTATTACAATCATTTCGAGAAAATGTGTTCAACCGAATCATAAGAGAAGTTCAGGAGATTCAAGGAAGTAGATATGGACCGTAAACAGGAAGAATTTATGGTAACATCAATTGAGGTAAATGAAATAAAAGGAAATAAGGAATGGACTGAAAGGTTAGTAATTGAGCATATGGAATAGACTTTAAAAAAATAGATACAGGTTCTCAGGTTAACATTATATCAATCTACTTTTTGAATAAAATCATAAAAATCATGAGATAATTCAGAGCAAAATAAGGTTAGAAGCTTATGGGGGATTTAAATAAAACCTGTGGGTATTATTACACTAAAAATGTTTAATTTAAAGGGAACATATTTCAACTAGAATTTGTTATAGTTAAGATAACTTATGCCAATTTTAGGTTTAAAATCATGTTTAGATTTGGGTTTGATACAAAGAGTAGATACCATAGATTTTAAATATAACAAAAAATGACTTTATTAAACAAAATATTGATGTAATCATGGATTAGGTAAATGTCCTCAAAAAAGTAAACTAAAAACTCAAGGAGAATTGTGTGTTCCTGGGCTAAGCCCCCACGAGGGTCCCTTTAGCCATTAAAGAGAGATTAAAAAAATAACTGTTAGATTTAGAAAAACTGGCATTATATCTAAATGTGAGGGTCCTACAGAGTGGTTGAGCAATTTGGTTATAGTGAAAAAACTAATAACAATATGATTGAAAAACTAGTTACATTTCAAAATCATTATATCTAATGGGGGTTTAATTAATCTTTTACTTCTGGTAGGAAATGATTCGATATTTCACCTTCACGGGCCATTGATGTTGAAGGTCTGCCATTCTCATTGTGATCAAAATCATCTGCTAGGTTTAATATGATGTTTAGGCATATTATTAGATGGTCTCAAGTGAATAGCTATTTCTTCTTACAAGTGTTCATTTACCAGAACAGGTAGACCTAAAAAATGAAAAGAATAAATTGGATAATAAAAGAAAATGTACAAGCACTACTATGACAGAAATACAGCAACAAAAGAAGCATTAAGTGTAGTGGATAATGTGGTTATAAGAAAGATGGGCAATGGAAACCTGCTGTGGTTAGACGAGGTTTACAAGAGCCAAGATTCATATGTTGTTGAGACAAGAAAATGGAACACTTGTAAGAAGAAATAGCTTCACTTGAGACCATCTAATAATATGCCTAAACCATCATAATTAACCTAGCAGATGATTTTGATCACAATGAGAATGGCAGACCTTCAACATCAATGGCCGTGAGAGTGAAATATCGAATCAGTTTCTACCAGAAGTAAACAGATTAATTAACCCCCATCTAGATATAATGATTTTGAAATTACTAGTTTTGCATCAGTATTGTTATTAGTTTTTATTTTAGAATGTTTTTTATTCTTAGTTCATTGTTGTAATGTCTGTATATTATAGGAGGGAAAGATGTCATGAGACTGAATAGCTTGTAAATGTAAAGTCTGACAGGACTATGACATGGGACAGGCGGCACGTGGTCTCGGGGCAGAGGTTAGGTTAAGGACTGAGATTAGGAGGTTAGTGATGACACTGAATCTGTAACACAGAAAGTAATAAATTAATAAATATGTACAACAGTCCGTGTTAAACATTATTACACTTGGTTTCACTGCAGACTTGTGGGTTCTTTTATATATAGAAATACTGCTTTCCAATATTATCTAAACCATGGTAGGTACGTTCTTTAGCAATAAAAAACCAAAAAAACTTTTTTCACTCCCATTCTTGACGAGTGAACAAATATAGAAATTTTTGTTACTAGGGCACAGATCCTACAGTAATGGCGAAAGATTACCGGCTTGTTAAAAATCGCGAAAGTTAATAATTTAAAATGGGTAAAGAGAGAATAAATAAGACTTACAATCAGTTTAATTTAACTACCTAGACGACCGGTTTCGCTTTCTACAATTTGCAAAGCATCTTCAGGTCAGTCGATACAAAGTTAATTAAAGCTGAAAATAATAAAACCCATATTCGGGTGCTGTCTTATAAAGATAAACATAAAGATAAATAATATAAATTACAATAATTATGCCAATATTACACGTGTGTGGTTTTTAATTGAATTAAACTGTTTAAGCAGACAAAGTAAGACCCACAAATTGGTAGAAAATAGTCTATTGAATTGTAATAAATAGTAAATAACAAAACATTATTACATGCAGGTACACGATTTATTAATGATTGGGAGAAACATAGTTCAAACTATCCTGTAATTGCTGATTCTTGGATCGGGGACTCTTCAGTTTTTACTATTTTAACTGTTTATTAATTAACGGGGAAGATAGATATTCTTGAGGAGATAGATATTAACCAATGAAGTAGAAAAAAAGGTATATTGTGATTGTTTGTTAAATTAAAGTGATGTTCTGTAGTATTTAATTCATTAAACGTTATTTATATTTATTCAAGAGATATATTTTCGAAATGTATGTTAAATTTATTGATATTTAATAATAAAAAAATTTCATCGTCTTTGGTTACGGGTTAATAAAGACGAATTTTTATTCTAATTATCTTTAATATTGCTACTTTATTTTCCAGTATTGATGTAATGCCAGTTTTATAGATCTTTTTCTAGGATATATGACTTCAAAGAAATATTTGTTTACCTGTAATAATATGTTTTGGCATCTTTGTTTCGTACGTTCCTTTGCATTTAATTGAACTAGATTATGTAAATATCTTGATTGTTTAACTATTGTCCATTTAAAGCTAGATTTGGTTTGATTTTAACCCTGTTCGGCCCTGGTTTTCAGTGATTTTTTTTCTCCCCAGTCTTTGCTGTCTGACATGGGCTTTTCAAAAGAGAAGTTTAAACACTATCCTCTCGGGTACTACATACGGCATTCTTTTATCTTTTACTTATGCTATAGCTTGGATGTAAGTTTCACATTAATCAGAACGCGCAAAACGTTCTGTCTAATAGTATCTAAGAAGTGTTATCTAGTCCGTACGTATAAAAAAACTACAATACACACAACACAGAATTTTACTAACTTCTTTTTAACAAATAAATATATTAACACACGTTAATATCGATCCCAAATGAGTCTTGTTTTTTCTTAGCTACAGTATAACTGCAATTTTTAATAACACCTTTTATTATAGTACTCAAGGAAAACAGTTATTTAAAAGTTACACAATTATTGGACCAAAATACAAAAAGAGAATTAGTATCGGGAATATTTTGCCTGGAATAATACTCCACGAATCCAAAAGTGCCGATTGTTCCAGGTCCCAAAGGATACAATGTTATAATTAGGAGTTTGTTAAAACCTTTATTTGCCACTTTAATAGTAGAAAAGTAAACAGAAACTAACATCACAGAGCTGTGTACGAATAGGACAAAAGGAAAGTGCCAATCGGATAAGCTGTGATTATTAGACTCATGGCATCCTGCTGATATCATAATGGTCGCAGCTTTTGGTATCAATTTAATTCGTGGATCGAAGGATTCTATTATGTCTTTATGGACGTAAGTGTACAGCCAGTCTCCGACAACCTAAAAATTGAATTATATCAATTACTACGGTCTTCAACACATGTATTTTAACAAAATTTTAATCACAGTAGAGTTAAATACAATCTATAATACAATGTATGTTTCCAATTGTTACGTACTTATTAACTTATATATAATGGTATAATAATTTATAATATATTAATAGTCTAACGTTCTATTTGATCTTGATCGTGATTAATTTACGTCTTCATATTCTGTGTTTTGTACCACAAAAAGAATCCGCGAACAAGATCATAAACATGAAAAGTCTGATATCATCTTACAGTGACATATCTTATTCTGAAAGCGACCAGTAGAAAATTATCCAAGTATACGCTTGCGCCAACATACCGATGAGTGACCTCGCACATGTTTTCTGACGATATGTCTGACGTGCGTTTAATGAGCTTATCGTACTCAATTCAAAGTTCACAATTTTAATGTGGCGATTTCAACGCAAACATTCGGGTAAAAAACAGCAGAGCTAGAAAACATCCTTGGGAACCAAATTCGGTTCTCCAGGACGCGATGGGGGAAACAATGACCCGAGGAGAAACGCTACCTACTAGGATTTCTACATCCCGATACTTTATTCAACCTGAAAACAGCTTCTTTTCAAATATATACGCAGACGCATCGCTTTTCTGGGAAACATCCATCACGGGTCGCCATACGAACGGTGTGAAACCAAATAGACTACTTAATAATGTGACTAAAAAACAAGGCGTAACACATACTCCACAGGCAGTTCCACCAGCATGCAGTGACACCCAGTATGCTACGAGGTGAAAGTACAACTCATAGATATAAAAAATCAACAAAACAGTCCAAAGCTAGAAAGGGAACATAATACTTAACAAATAACTGCTCATAGTACTCATGGACACCTCCAATAAGCTCATCCACCGACATCAGGCACATATCACTGCTAACCGTACTACTGAGTATAACAACCGCTGGAACCGATCATCCTGACTTGACTAATTGCCTCAGTCACACGCCCTGACAAAGGCAGTCATTGAGTGCACTGTCCTATATATCCTAGAGTGAAATCAAATCAGCCACTCCTCGAAACATCAGTCCCTATCACTGAAGCCGCTGCGTGGATCCACCGAAACACACAATAAGAAGCGATAAAAAGCAGATAGCCACACTCTAGAGAAACTAAATAAAACTTTCGATAGGCAATCAGGAGAGATTTAAGGAAATTTTTCCACTATAGAGGAAAATAAACAGCCTAAAAGTTCTAATGTACAAGCTAACGAATGGGAAATGCGAAACACATAAATTACGAAACAAGAAAAAATGAAATTAATATTACGTAGAGACGAGTTAATACAGGTCGTCAAAGAGTTTTACGATGAATTATATGGAAGTAGACGGGAAGATCTAAACATGAATACAAACAGCCATTTCAAAAATTTCAAAAATAACAATGCGCCGGGAGAGGATGAAATTGTAATAGAAAATATCGTAAAGTAGGAGATATGCTGTTAAATAAATTAGGGAAACTGTTTAATCTATGTTTGCAGCAAAAAGTAGAGGTGCTCAAAGAATGGAACAATGCTATACCCATACTTTTGCATAAAAAATAAGATAAAACGGACTTGAAAGTTATAGACCTATTAGCCTGTTAAACTACATAGGCTCTTCACTAGGTTAGTTGTGAATCATAGTAGTAGATAGTAGTTCCATCATTATTGAAGAAAAAATTATATTTCTACCAATACGCACGCAGCATTCCATTCAAATTATGATACCAGTGATCACCTCCATACAGTAAAGACACTCATTGAAAAATCTATAGTATCCAACAAACCTTTTGTCTTCACTTTCATAGGTTTTTTCAACCTATTTACAAGATTTACAAAAATGCCATTATGACTGTTAAGATAAACGATAATTTAACCTTCCTTAATTCATTTGTTTTTTGTTACATTGGCTCTCCATTGTAATTTGTTACATTGGCCCAAAATAATTTTTGTTACATTACTATGTAGGGGAGAAGGGGGTGGTCTGGGACATAGGAGGTGTGGGACATTTCAAATTTCCCACCTTTATATGTGAACTATCCGTTCTGTACTTTCTTACTCGATGTATTACTGGTTGTAGCATTTCCTATTTGTTTAGTGTTGTAAAAGCACATGTGTTGTGATCAATAGATAATTTTATTGATTTTCATTTTTGGAACGTAAGAATTTAACCTGTTTGTAAATTATTTTTTCTAATTATTATAATATTTCAAAGCAACATAGAAACCAATATAATGATAAGCTTTTATTAAAGTTTGTAAATTATGTAATACAAAACGCTGGGGCACCTTGAGGTTATGTTTGTTCACTGATTTATTGTTAAATGCTCCATTGGAGGACTGGAACATAGCATGGCGGTGGGAGGTCTGGGAACCTCCCCTGTTGTATTATTTTTTAATTTGATATTATTTAAATCTTTATAATAGTATATTTTTCCTTTGTTATAGTGTAAGATGCCTCATAAGTAGAAGAAGAAAAATCATGAGAGGACTGCTCCATTAAAGTCTCTCATTGTGGAGGCCATTCAGCAGATTAAAGAAGGAAACAGCATAAGGCAATGAGCAAAGACTTATAGTATTTCAAAATCGGCTCTTCAACGCCATTTGAAGAAATATGATGAAGCTCCCAACAAAGAATGCGTTGTTTTTTATTCTAATTTGATATGTGGTATCGTATTCTCCGAATAGCAAGAATTGGCTCTAGTAGAATACATCCTGGCTACAAGTAGAATGCGTCATGGTTTAACATAAGTTCAGGTCAGAATTCTAGCGAAGCAATATGCAAGTGCCCTGAAATGTAAAGTAGGCAATTCATGGAAAGTTAACCAAAAGGCAGGATATGGCTGGTGCAGAGGCTTCATGGAACGTCACAAAGAACTTTCGCTACGTTGTCCAGAAGCTACAAGTCTGGGAAGGGCAACAAGCTTCAACAAAACCAATGTTGATATGTTCCTAAATAACTTAAAAACTATCTATGGAAAGTATAATCTCACCCCAGATTGTATATTCAACTGCGACGAAACAGGAATAAGTACAGTCAATATTCCTCCCAAGGTGGTGAAAAGCAAGTAGGACAAGTGACATCAACTGAAAGGAGGGAGCAAATCACTGGTCTTTTTATAGTAAATAAAGCAATAGGAAACGCTTTACCACCTGTACTTGTGTTTCCCAGAATAAGATAAAAGGAGTTTTTCTTCAATGGTGCTCCTCCAGGCAGCATTGCACTAACATAGCAAGACAGGTTTGGATGTCAAGTGATCTTTTTAAACAGAGTCTAGAACACATAATTCGTCCACACAAAATGCACTAAGGAACACCAATATTGTTAATTTTAGACAACCACGAGAGCCATGTGGGTTTATAAGTGATAATGACAGCAAAAGAAAAGGGAGTCGATGTATCTGTTTTAGCCCATTTAAAGTCAATATAACAGAGTTTTGTAATGATTGGCTACGGAATCACCCAGGCAAAAGCATATCCATCTACTGCATAGGTGATCTTGTGGGGCAAGCTTACCCTTTGACTGTAACGCAGAATAATATTATTGCTGGTTTTCGAAAGACTGGCATCTACCCTTTCAACAGTGAGCCATTCACCGAAGCAGAAGTTCTAATGTCTTTAGTAACTGACCGACCTTCTCATCTGCACAAGCTAATGGTACTTTTTCCTCAGCAGAAAAAGAATATCAGAAATTGACCATACAGCCAGTTCACATCATTCCTCAAAAGATCCTTCTACATCTTTTGAAAAACCATCAACTTCTGAAGACTCTAACGGCACTCAAGAACTTATAATGCAAATGAAAATCCTGATTACACCTGAGCAAATTCGACTATTTCCTAAGGCTGCACAACGCAAAGAAGCTCAAAGGGGAAGGAAGGGAGGCAGAAGTCGTATTTAACTAGTACACCAGAGAAAGCAGAGGCCAAAAGATTAGCACTCACGAGAGAAAGGAAGAAGTCTGGTAAATTATCTGTAGCCATCCGCAATATATATAATAAGAAGAAAGTTTGTGAAGATTCTGAGTCTTCGTCCAAGGAAGTACAAATTCCATATCAAGATACAGATGATGATCTAGAAATATCTCTGAGTTCTGAGGAGGAAGAAATAGATTGGAATAATAGTTCTGTGAATCCTAAGACTGACGAATTTGTGCTTGTTAAATTTTGTCCTAAAAAGTCTGTTGTTTATTAAGTTGGGAGAGTATTGAAGTGTGATTCATTAGATGAAGTTGAAGTTCAATTTATGCATAAAAAAGGAGGAATCTAGAAATTTTATTTTCCGAATGTGGGGGACAATAGCCTTATTGAGAAACAGGATATATTGCTTAAATTGCCTGCACAATATCATCTGGAGGTACAGAGAGAGTAAAATAATCATTGTTTGTATTTCCGGTTAAATTGTCAAAATACAATGTACAATAAAGAAAAGTTTCTATTGTGTTTAAAAAAAAACATTTATTACATCCTGTCCTGGACCTCCCTACTATTATAGTGTTCCACTCCTCTCAGTGGTATGGGTGGTAACGAACATTTGCAAATCCTCACACTATCTATTATACTTATTATAGTCATTTTTTAAAAATTGAGTAGGCCAAAGCGCTATCTAACATATCCTAGCATTATTATTTCACGATGAACTAATAAATAATTAAAAAAAAATATTATTCAAAAAGTGTCCCACTTCTCCTCTACTAAAATAGGTACTATGTGCTTTTGAAGAAATATTTTTTTATTTTTGGAAGAGAAAAATCTTATTATAGGTTAACAAAAACATTTTCATTGAAATATTATATGCATTTATGAACTTTTACCGCGATAAGGGTAAAAGCTTGTACCGCGGGGACTTACCCCGTTTTAAGGTTCAAAACCCCGCAAATGCTTAAAAAAATATATAATTTTGTGAATAACTAATAGTGAGGTACAGCATATATTCAGACACCATGCTGAATAAGAAATTACCAAGATATTTTCATATTAATTTTAAAAAAATACTTATCCTACTTCTTACTGCATTGAAAATAGTAAAAAGTTTGGGGCTTTTCCCTCACCTACCTTATGTTAGATTTTGGTGCTATAAAATCACATATTTTGTATCGAAAAGTAACAACTATGTATGTAGAAGGTGAATTATAAAGTTATTTCTAGAACTCACAAAAAAATGTTGAATTCATACAATTGACGGTTTCTTGTTAAACAACCACATCTCAGAGTATGAGAATAATATAAATAATCAACAACTTACTAAACAGTCAATTCGTCCTGAAAATAACAAAGTGCAACTTACAATATTCCATTTTTTATAAAAATCTGGCATTTCAGTGCAATTCCACCAATCTGAATGAAACAATCTATCTCCAAATGTGAGCATCTCTCCAACAGCGTTTTGAACAGAATGAAATACTAACCACCATAGTAATAATAAAATTACGGTGGAAATTAAACTGCCCTGCAGAATTAGTACCAGGAATTGTGGAACCGTGATTGGCTGTTTACAAGTATCCATAAAAATCATATTTGCAATATTTTCTGCCAAAAAGGCAAGAGATACAATAATTCCAAACACTTCTAGTACTCTGTAGAATACAAAACTCCAACGAATGTAGCCAGTCCTGAAAAGCAGAAAGCAAAAGTAATGTGAAAGATAAACAACAAAGATACTTACGATAATTATAATAAGTAATTTCTCTTCCAACCCTTAATTTAAAATAAGCAATTTACTATAATGAGTCATACGTATTAAAACTGGATAAAAATTCTCATGAAACGGGATCAGCAGTTGATAAAAAACAGGAATGTGAAAAACACATTAGCACTGAACGGGCTAAAGTAACAATTTTTGGTCATGTTAATTTAAAACCTACTTTAAGTACTAAGAACATGGCTCAAGAATCAGTAGGTTATGATTACGGTCAGTCTTTAGCAAATTGCTGACAATGCCACGATATTACAAAGGATTAGGGTAAGATTATCGAACTATGACATAGAGGTAAAATTTAAGCCCGGCAAGTTCATGCATGTGGCAGATTTATTATCGAGGAATTTTATAAAAGATGAAGTGGATGATGATAAATTTATTACAGAAATAGTTCATAATATTGACATGACTGATGAGAAGAGAAAGCAACTTAGGACTGAAGTGGATGCTGATGAGGATCTGAAACTAGTAAGGAAATATTGTATACAACAACGGTGGACCAAAACCCTGTCAAGTGTAAGCGATTCAATTAGGTATGATAACTATATTTACTTGACGGACTAATATTTTACAGAGTTATAGTCCCAAAAATATTGAGAGAGAGTATGCTAAGATTATTGCATTCGAGTCATTTTGGCATTCAGAAAACTCAACAGAGAGCAAGACAGATATTACATTGGCCACAAATGAACAAAAGTATAGAAGACTGGGTAAGAACTTGTAGCAAATGTGAGATATTTAAAAGTCACAATGCTAAAGAACCACTATTACTTAGAGAGTTGCCTCAAGCCCCTTTTGAACAAGTGATATATTAGATTATGGTGGACATAATGGTAGTCATATCTAGTTCTGATCTATTATTTTTCTAAATGGCTCGATATAGTGAAAATTAATTCAAAAATTTCTCAGGTGGTCATAAAGGAGTTAAAGAAATTTTTTTCAACACACGGAATACTCTACGAAGTCATATCAGATAACATACCTTATAATTCGTGGCATTGTCAGCAATTTGCTAAAGACTGGGATTTTCGGTTTGTAACGTTCAGTCCCCGCTATCCACGGTCTAATGGGCAGGCAGAACGAGCAGTTCAAATTGCAAAAAACATGCTTAGAAAGTGTGACAACTTAGATATGGCGCTCTTGGAGTATCGTAATACTCCAATAAATGGAACAGATAAAACACCGGCACAATTACTGAGTACCGGGTTCTTAGATCGAAGCTGTCATCAAATAAAAAGCACAAAAATCTAAATCTAAAGGAAGAGTGGGATAAACTAGAGGCAAAAAGAAACGAATATAAAAATTATTATAATAGAAACACCAAGGTAAGAAGAGAAATAGTGCCAGAAGAGAATGTAGGTGTCAGAGAGGGTAGAGAACGGAGACCAGACAAAATTCTGGAAAAAGTAGATCAGGCACCCAGATCTTATTTAGTGCAGAAACAAAGTGGGAAAGTGGTCAGGCGAGACTGTTATCACTTGAGGTCTTCCCTAGTTAAAGCGGAAATTAAGAAGAATACTGATTTTGCACATAATGGTAGATCATTAAACTCGTCATCTGGGAATTAGAGTTGTGGAGTAGAGGAACTTTCAACCTTCCAGATGAATGCTGAAAATAGAACTAGCGCTAGACTCAAAAGGGCTCCAGTGCGTTTTAAGGACTATCAAATGTAAGGGGAAAGATGTCATATCAGTAGGTTATGATTACGGTCATGGAGCTCTAGGCACAATCGTTGTCAGTTGTCACTACTTGTCAGGACAATTGTTAGAACATGGTTTTTGGACATTGTTGATTCTTGCAGACTTTGTTAAAAAGTATGTTTAAATAAATGTAGTAAACACAATGAAATATTATTACTGTACTACTGTCCGCAGAGTAGTGAAACATTACAAAATTCACTTATTACAGGAATTAATTGAAGATAATCCATACAGGCAACTACAGTTTTCTGAGAATACAAATTACGTAATATACTAACGTTAGGGGTTTTCTAAGTCTATTGCCACAAATTGGTCGCATTGCTCCTGTAGTGTTCCTTTCCAAGTTAATATGCTCCTTTTAGAACTTGGCTGCATCGGACTGATGACCACCAAATAAACAGAAATACTTATTTACGGTTGTCTTCCATCAATATACCTATTTTTTCCTGTTTGCGAGATATGCCATTATATTTTACCTTTATTATCCACTTGCATGAACCTTTTTTTATTTGTTTTAAACGCTTTAACGTTTGGAATTATTTTTCTCAGGTAGCTATAGCTTTCTCCGTGGTTATTGTTAGTTGTTGCCCTGGAACCATCAGGGCATTATATGGCCACAAATTTGTCGGATTGCTTCTGTAGTGATTATTTCCCAAGTTAACATGCTCCTTTTTTAACTGAGCTGCACTGTACTAATGACGACCATCGATGTACATATATTTTTTTTTTAATGAAAAGACTGATATGTTTTTGTATACACTTCTGACAAATCAAAAGAAGGAAGAGGGAACTATTTTGGAAGTACGTAAAATTTTTAATAAGAAAAATAATTACAGAAAAATGCTGGTTCTATTTTATTTCTTCTACTTAATCAATAAAAAAACACAAAGAGCACTGTACACTGGACTTCAAAAAATAAACACATTAAAAAATTTGGTTAAAAAATAAAACCAGCATTTTTCTGTAATTTTGTTACCATATAACCTCCCCTAGTAGGATAATTTAATATTCGACCATAGCTCTGAAGATTGCTTTGTAAGCCCAAGAGCTCAGCTAGAAATTAAAATTTTTTACACACTTCAAAAATACTTCCCTTTTTCATCTTTCGATCTATTTTTTTTGTATGCCTCTAAGGTTAGTAAAAAGTTATTAAGTTTTATTTTGGAAATTTTACATTTATTTTTAGAATCAGTGAAAAAAATTATTTCAGCTTACCTAGGATATTCATCTCTGTAGAGAAGGGTCGGTGCAATATAAAAAGTATAAATACTTTCCAAATGTAGGAATGAGTACACAATCATTTGCTGAACGGGATGTCGTTACTCTGGGGACATTACTTCTAACAAATGAGTATAATTTCATCAATAATCTAGTCTGAAATAATTCCAAAAATATATAATTATTGAAATCGTAGGCTTCCACGGCCAGAGTCAGAATTATAGTTTATTCGTCTTCCGGGTTTGGACCGTGTCATTTGTGAGTGACCCAAAAGTGGTTCATCTCTTGAGATTCTTTCTTGAGATGAACCCACTTTTGGGTCACTCACAAATGACACGGTCCAAACCCGGAAGACGAATAAACTATATAATTATTGATCAGAAATATTTGAATATAAGTATATATAATATATAAGTATAGCTTCGATTAAATATTTCATTAAACAGTTACAGTAGTTACTAGTAGTATTAGCAGAATATATGAAAAAATAATAAAAAATCAAATAGAAGAATACCAAGATATGGAAGCCGAAGAACAGGCTGGTTTTCGTGCAGGTCAATCTACACTAGACCATGCCTTCTATATTACTCAGATAACTGAAAAGAAATTTGCTCGTGGCCAAGTCCACCTGACGTTCGTAGACCTTAGGAAAGCATATGATAGTGTCCCGCTTGATGAATTATGGGAGGCACTGGGGACGACAAATATAAATATAGAATTAATTGAAGCAGTAAAAACGTTGTACTACCAACAAACAACAAGAATTAAAACAAAAAATCTAATTACACCGGGATTCAAAGTGACTAAAGGACTAAGATAAGGATGCTTTATATCCCCAACATTATTCAAAATATACCTCGAAGCAGCACTCAACAAATGGAAGAAAAAATGTACGAATATGGGCATACCACTAATGGACTTAACGTTGCACACTCTGTGCTTTGCGGATGACCAGGTCATCATCGCACAGGACTCTGAAGACCTTAGTTATATGATGCGAGCACTATTAGAAGAATTTACAGAGTGGGTTTCTGAGAATATTCCCTCAAGGATACTAGTAACAGAATCCTTAGATACAATTAGCAAACCCGTGGATTTTGCTGTCACCCAGAGACCAGTGACTGGTTGTGGCTTTTGTGCCCAGGATTCGTCTTTACAGCCATAAACTGATGTAACCGTGCCAAGAGGAATTTTCCTATGGACTTATGGGGCTGTAAAGATAAGTTGTTTAACTATTTGACTTTTTGTGTTACTAATCTATTTGGTTACTATATATTATTTGTTACTATATATCTAACTAATCATATGCATAATGATAAGGTGAATACCTTTGGGATAATTTAATTTTTGATATAATTTAATTATAAAATATTTGGGGAAGGAAAAGGACACTTCATGTGTTATTAGGTTTTAGTTAGGATTTCAAGAGTCTGACCGAACTCACTTGTTGATTTAAATATATATTTTTTTTAATACAATACATTAGTTATGATACAATTTAATATTGGGAAAGGGAAATAAATTTAATGTTTTTTTTTTAAATATGATATAATGAGTATGGAACAACTCATTTTTTGGATGTAATATATATATTTAATATAATTGTAATAGAGATTTATCAAGTTTGATATCTTTACAATATTGTCATTAGTACCCTCATTTAGTAGAACTAATTTAAATTTAAATGACTACCTTTTTGTGTTAAGACTTTGGCTACAATACGGACTATTCTTGTTGTATACTAATATTTCATATTTTATTTGGCCAGTGGTAGTGACTATTCATTTGTTGAGGGGCTATTAAGTCCTATTGTATCTGTACAACCATCCACTACCACTGTTATTTGGCTTTGCATAATATGTAAATTGTTTATACACATATACCTATATAAATTTTTATAAAATATATTTATTGTTGCTATTTTGAGTTTTTTATTTCAGTTCTACTAACCAGTATATAACATAGCAAAACAAGATTAATATTTAGTATTTTGTATTCAGAGTATTATCTCCAGATTCATTTGTTACTATCAAAATCTCAACTATCGTTGAGTTGGCGCCCTTCTTTTCTCTTCTTATTGTTCTCTTTCTATAAAATTTATTCCCAGTGACCTTCTTCAGTTGTATCACGTTTGATATTACCAGGTCTCATTTCTTTCTGTCTCATTAGCTCATTATCTCTTGTTATTGTTGTTTATATCTTTAAGCCACAATCCAGTGCATTGAAGCTAGCCCGAACACTCACTTGAGATTTAGTGTCTCTTTGGCTATTTAAATTTGTTCCTCTGAGCTTAGCCCTATTTTTAGTTTTTTTTTTTCATCACTTCTCTTTCAGTTCTTCTGAAATTTGGAAGTTCTACACTTCCAAAAAAAAAACCCAATACTCCGGAGTATTGAGCGTTTCAATTGGCCAATTTTCAATTGTATTGTTATGTCCAGTTTTAAATTTATGACATTCTACTATGTCGGATAGTCCACAATTGACGAAATGCCCCTGAAGATGATCTATTGATTGAAAGTACTTGGGCAAGATTAAATTAACTCACCGTGTTCGATAGTTGCCTTGTATACCCTCAAAGTTTAATTATTCGAACATTCAACCTTATATTGATATATATATATATATATAAATAATATATATAATATATAAATAAATATTAAACTGTCGCTATAAATTAATGTAGCACTCGCTGTTTCATCATTTGATTTATTTTGTTTTATGTATATACGTATTAATAAAAAATACTCTATAAATATTAAAAAATTTTTATTTGTACCTACAATAAATATGTTAGACAGAAATTTTGACTAGGTGGACATTAGAGAAAGTTTTAGTTGGGCAACTTTACACAAGTTTGTAACGGTTGCGTACCATGATACTTTTATTTTAAACTCTAATTATTTATGTATTATTTAGTTTTAATACATATCAAACAGGTTCATAAAAGCAACAGTTGCTATCAACAAGTCCTCATAGACACTTTGTTTAAGGATTAACAACCCCAGTGGAGTCCTACGTTGCCATAATTGTAGTCAATTCCTATTGTAACTTTAACATCCTAAATTTTAATTTTTAAAACTATAACTCAAAGTTAATCGTATAACATTCAAAGGGTTTTACCCATGTATTTAGTCGTTCAAACGTCGTAAGATCCATCAAACGTCGTAAGATCCAAGACAGGAGAATTACTTACTACAACAAATGACCAACTAGAGAGATGGAAAGAGAATTTTCAGGAGATGCTAGGCACGCCCAAGGATAACGCAGATAAAATTGTCGAAAATCCACAGAATATAGACTTGCGTATATCTTGCGACGCCCCTTCCAAAACAGAGATTATAACAGCTATCAAATCTTTGAAAATAACAAGTCTTCGGGAATCGATAACATTGCTGCCGAAATACTTAAAACTGATCGCATCTAACTGCTGAACTTTTGCTCCCCATAATCCGAGAGGTGTGGGAAACAAACCGCAATTCCAGCGGGCTGGAAAAAAGGCATCATTATTAAGCTTCCAAAAAAGGGCAACCTCACACTATGCAAAAATTGGAGAGGAATAACCTTGCTTACCGCCCATAAATAAAATCTTACACGACCATCATACTTAAAAGATTAATAAACAAGGTTGAATTTCGAGCTAATCAAGTAGGTTTTAGACCAGAATCCTCCTGCATAGACCACATTAATACTGTGAGGCTAATAATGGAACAATCGGTTGAATGGAGCACACCCCTATACATGGTTTTTGTTGATTTCGAGCGTGCTTTTGACAGCTTATCTCATGATGCGATATGGAAAATTTTAGAGCTAAGAAACATCCCGCATAAAATAATTTCCATTATAAAGTTACTGTACACTGAAGCGAAATGCAGAGTGACACACAAAGGGATCAACAGTGACGAATTTGACGTACTTACTGGGAGTCAGACAGGGATGCGTGCTTTCTCCGTTTCTTTTAACATAGCTCTAGACTATGTTCTCTCCAAACTAGACTCTGACACATGAGGGATACAATGGACGTTAACCACACGCCTAAGCGATCTAGAATACGCCGACGATATCTGCCTGTTAGGACAAAGGTTCCAAGATGTGGCTGACCAATTGGAAACACTTTTCCACTGAAGCCAATAAAATAGGTTTGAAAATCAATATTGGTAAAACCAAATCCATGAGAAATAAATTCAGAAACAACACGCTATCACCATTAATAACATGCAGATTGAAAATGTGGAAAGCTTTAACGTATCTTCGAAGTGTCATAACAGAAAGCGGAGGTACAGAAGACGATATTCGTATGAGGATACGAAAAGCGCAACAAGCTTTCAGCATGCTCAACCCTGTTTGGAGGTCTGGAGACTACACTACGAGGACAAAGATCCGCATATTCCAGTCAAATGTCATGTCTGTACCACTTTACGGATGTGAAACCTGGAAAGCGACAAAAACCCTTACAGACAAACTGCAGTCTTTGTTAATAAATGTCTACGAAGAATTGTTCGTATTTTCTGGCCTAACATCATCAGAAACGAAGATTTACTACACCTTACCAAACAAAAGAGGGTAGTAAATGAATAAAGTCCAGAAAGTGGGGTTGCATCGGTCACACACTTCGAAAAAATAACTCCAGTATTGCAAAGACTGCCCTAGAGTGGAACCCCCAAGGAAAACGAAAAAAAGGTCGCTCAGTACAAACTTGGAGAAGATCCATCATGGACGAGATAAGAAAACAAGGAAAGTCTTGGAATGAGGTGAAGGCCTTAGCGCAAAATAGAACCCGATGGCACGTTTTCACTGAAGCTCTATGCTCCACTTAGGAGTTCAAGAACCTTATATATATATATATATATATATATATATATATATATAGATATATTATATATATATATATAATATATATAAATATATATATATACATATATATAAATATATATATATATATAATATATATACATATATATATATATATTTAGTCGCTTAAACATGTACATCCAGATCGTTCAGTGATGTTGTAGCATAATAATTTCCTTATAACCATCGAATATTTAATGTATAAGATTTATTATAAGCCCCTGGCTATGTACAAAAAAATTCCTTGAATTTCTTGTTTATATCTGCAACATCCAAGAGAAATTTTACTGCGTAGTTAAATAATTAATATTACATTTTTAACCTTTGCAACTTCAAAAGCCAAGCACCCTTAAAGTCCAATTTCCTATGAAAAGCGTCTTTGAAAAAAAATCCGATTGGTCGGCTTCAAAAACTGGTCGAGAGGGGTGAGAAAGGCAGAGAGCCGGTACGGAGAGGAAGCGAGGTCAAGGTGGAATTAAGATCTTAAAAGTAACAAACCACGGCGTAGCCGTCTAAACAAACCGGCAAAGTTTTTTTTGTGGAGAGGTGAATCTAATCAAATGCAAATGTGGCAGTTTAGTTGATTTAATTATCGATTTGTTGTACGTGTTGTATCCCACGTAGGAGATTTGTAAGCAGCGTTACAAAGATTTGAGAGGTCTACATGGTTTCAAGAACTAGTGTTTCAAAAAACCAAGATTTAAAGATTGCAGTTTGTTAACCTGAAGCCAGAATCAGTTCTAACTTCTCAAAAATCAATTTGCACCTTATGGGACGTAATTGTTTTTGCAGGAGTTTCGTCCAATTTAGATCCCAAAAACTTTCTTAAAGAAAATAGATCAGCCAGTGATACAACGACATGAAAGCCTTTCTTTCCATCCAGCAGGAAGATTCTTGTAAACGGAGTCCAATTTAAATAGTTTAGAAACCTTCTGGTTTTGTGTTGTCCAGGAAATGCATGTAAGTACTTTTTGATTTCTCTTTTTGTGGTCCCTTTCCAGTACCTCTTTTATTTACTTACTTACGATCCAGCTCTCCAACAAAACCAAGAGTAGCCGTTCACAGACGTTTCGGTTTGTTTGCTTACCGTATCTCCAGCCCAGTAATTTCTGTCTTCAGTTACAACCCTCTATAAGTAATATCCAATGTGGTAGACCAATATAACCTCTACAATGTAGCCCGATAGCGTTTTTATTACACCTTTTATAAAGGAATTTTTTAAATAAAATTTTTTGTGATACATGGCAACTACAGGAATTTAGTTTCCATGTGGAAAAGGATATTTGTTCAAAATGTTACTTAGTAGTATACTTACCGATTCGGATAAAATTAGTAATTTTGTGGCAAACTGCATTTCTAAATATATAACTAAAATCGTTGTTACGTAAAACATTATCATAATATATCCAATAAAAACTGTAAGCCATATTCTATCCCAAAACCATGTGTTTGTAACTAAAAAATGATAATACCAATAATAATAATATTTATAAAATAGATTACAGGAAACAAAAAGAATACTAAATACTAAATAAACATAAAAACTCACTGAAGTAGAGCTACCATAAAAGTAGCCGCTCTTGTGTGTGAGACTTAAAAATATATAAGAAATTAAATATAAAAATTACAACATAATGTTTAAACTAAAAATTTTACTAGTTTATTAGTTTACTAATTATTCTGAGTACTTTTCATTCTTCATTGTTTTTCTATTTGTATTTCTAGATATCTATACTTGGCGATCTTTTCGTTGTATTTAACACGTAACTTATTGGTGTTAGGTCAATAAGTGTTGTTTGTCTAGTAAGTTTATTAACTAATATGAGATCTGGTCTATTATGTGCCACTGGTTGGTCTGTGAGCACAGTGCGGTCCCAGTATAACTTGTAGTTGTCATGTTTAAGCATTAGGGACGTATTGATAATTAGGAAGAGAAGGATTAGGTTTGGAGAAGTTTTAGTTTGTAAGCTAGTGTTTGGTGGATAATCTTTCCTACTGAGTCATGGAGTTCTTTATAATCAGTATAATCAGCGCCTGGCAGTCCCCGGTAATATGTAGGAAGATTTCTTGGACTTGGCATCCATATCGGCATTTGTCATATCAATCTTTTCTTTTGCCTTTTCTTCTGATTTGTCATTTTGAACTGCAGGTCCTTAACAATATATTTTATATATTTCAGGTAATATTTAGTTGGAATAATCTGATCTTGAATGACAAATAGAAAACCCCCAGTCTCGGGAAACATATTTTCTGATGTTAACGAATAGTTCGACGCTGTATTGTCGATATATGTATGATATGTGTCGATATATGTCGATATATGTGAGTCAAGCCGTGTTGGGTGCCTACTTTGTAAAAAATGACATGCACCCTTCCCTCCATGCTATGGCATGCTGGACAAGTCATACAGTCTGTAGTCAATACCCCGAGGTATGAGCGGAAAAAAAGTGTAATAATACTCATACGCTTATAAAACGCACCTGGCGCATCATAAGGGCCTTCACATTTCACTCTTTCAACTTGTCTTAAGTGAAATGTCTTTAATCTTTTCTATCGGCCTCTTTTGGCTAACTCTTGTTTCTTCCGACCCCGAATGGCTATTAGGTTTCCGAGGGCAGACGGGTCACTATATTTCCTTCTATTACACACTCTAGGAAGGCAACGGGAAACCACTTAGAGACTAATTTTCCCTAGAAACAATCATGGAAATGGCTGATAAATACAACGGCCCCGATCACGGGCGCTCCTTAAATGGAGCAGGGGTGCTCCTTTCCAAGAATCTCCCGATCAGCTAGAAACATGAACACATTTTCTAAAGAAAGAAAAGTAGGTACATGGAATGTAAGAAGCATGTACGAAAATTCACAACACCGTTAAAGAAATGAAGCGTATAAATATAAGTATCTGTTTGCTCTCGCCCTTTTTATTGGAGGACTGTAAAAAGCCAACGGGCGTTTGAGCACTTTTTGTGATGTCCTATCTTTGTTGTCGATTGGATCGGCTGTAGGAAATTCACATTAAAATGACTATTTGAAGTTTATTTATTTTTAGAAACTGCATTTATTTGGATCAGCACCCAACAACGCTAAGCGAAACGTAAAACTTCGTAAAAATGTGACAATGTATATTATTTTTTTCTGACTGATGTTGCTAATTTTACGTCCTCTATGGTAACTCGCCTGTTTTCAGTGCAAACCTACTCTTTTTTAACCGCGTGAAATAAAAACGTGTTTTTGTAAACTAAAAGCGGTCCACTCAAGGTTAAACATAAAATTAGGATCGAACATACCGCCGCCCTTGAAGTTATCTAGGGATACACTTCAATAAAGCAAGGGAGTGACTAATTATTTAAAAATGGTTCGCTTAGGCTGTTGCTTGCAGAATTACAATGAAATATACAATATTTATATAGATGAACATGCTACATACAAAAAAAAACAAAACCTTAAAATTAGTTGTTTCAATTTACAGTAAACGAGGAAAGACTATTTTATTGTTCATCAGGTAACGGACACAGTTTAGTAACGCTACGTTTAACAATTCCATTTGGGGTAGAGACACTCACAACGCGCACAAGTCCGTCTTTGCCAGGATGGAGAGCACTTACGCGTCCACGGGACCATTGGTAGGGCGGAAGACTCTCATCCTTCAGGAGCACCATCCGTCCTTGTAAGCTGGCAGTGTCTTTGCTATATCTCCACTTGGCTCGTTGCTGCAGAGTATGCAAGTATTCATTTTTCCACCGGGACCAAAAATGCTGTAACATACGCTGCAATAGCTCATATCGGGTGAGCCGGTTGATCGGCGAATTCTCGTAGTCTATAGCGGGAACCATATTGAGCGGATGACCAATGAGAAAATGGCCAGGAGTCAGTACTTCCATATCATTGGGATCGTTGCTCATAGGAAGCAAGGGTCGAGAGTTTAACACACCTTCAATCTGTACTAAAAGAGTATACAATTCCTCATAGGATAAAGGATTGGCATCGTTTATGACACGGTACAAATGAGTTTTTACTGATTTTATAGCACTCTCCCATAGCCCTCCAAAGTGCGGAGATCTGGCAGGAATGAAATGCCACGTTTATTTTATTTTCTTGAGAAAAAGCTTGGATTGCATTTGTTTTTTAGCACATGTAAATACCTTGCAGCTCGTTTGTTAGCTCCAGTGAAATTTGTACCATTATCTGAGTACAACTCAGTGCATAGACCTCGTCTCGCAACAAAACGTCTTAAGATGCTTAAGAAGCATTCTGAAGTTAATTCGCTAGCTAATTCGGTGTGAATCGCTTTAGTAGTCAAGCAAACGAATACGCAAATATATGCCTTAGTAAATCGACGATTTCGAAATTTAGATTCCTTAAGTTTGAATGGTCCAGCGTAGTCGACGCCAGAGCGCGCAAAGGGATGAGACATATTTACTCGAGAGGCAGGTAAATCCCCTATTAAATTGTTCATGGTTTGAGGATTGCTTCTAAAACATGGAATACATTTACTAAGAACATGTCTGACCGCATTTCTGCCGTTTAATGGCCAAAGGATTGTCTGACGAAAGATAGCGTCGCCTGGGCTCCAGGATGAAGGTTTCGCTTATGCTCATAAAGGATAATTAATTCTGTCAGAGGATGCTTATGTGGAAGTAAAACTGGATGTTTTGCTGAGAATTGGATAGAAGCGTGTCTTAAACGGCCTCCCACTCTGATTAGGTTTAAGTCGTCAAGGAACACGTTCAGTGAGCTTAATTTACTGGAAGGTTTGACTCGACCACGAGGCCTTTAATTGATGAATGTCCTCAAAAAAGCTTTCTCTCTGGACTTCCCTGATAATATGATGTGTGCTTTGGTCAACCTCCGTTGATGTGAGATTTCCAGTTATCCGGAATTCCCTTGAAGCTTTAGCATTGTGAATGAATCGAAAACAATAAGCCAGGACGTTCCGAAGTTTGATATAACTAGAATATCTATTGACAAGTGAGGATATTAAGGTTGAATGAGATACTTGAGTAGATAAAACAATGGATTTTGGATTAATTTCCATTAAATCTGAATCAGCAGTATGCGCTGTGAAGTTAGATATGTGATTGTTAGAGGGCCAAGTATCCTGAGATTGCAACAAAAATGAAGGTCCATGCCACCATAGATCACATTCATGCAATTCGGACGGACTAGCTCCTCTAGATATTATGTCAGCAGGATTTATATTGGAAGGTATATGATGCCACTCATCTACCTTTGTTAATTGCTGGATTTCGGATACACGATTGCATACAAATGTTTTCAAAGTGCGAGATTCAAGACCCAACCAGCATAGAACAATTGTGGAGTCGGTATAGAAATAAATTTTTGAGAAATTAAGTTCTAACGATTCAATTACGTTTGTAGTTAGACGAGCAAGAGTAAGGGCTCCACACAATTCTAGTCTAGGTAGTGAAATAGCCTTTAATGGAGCGACACGTGATTTGGCGCACAGTAAATTGCTAACTATGCGACCGTGTGTATCAACAGATCGTACATATATGCAAGCTCCATATGCATTTATCGAACTATCGGAAAAGCCATGTAGCTCAATGTAAATGGGATCTATCGTAGTGATTTGACGAGGTATATTAAAGCAGTTAACGAGAGTAAGGTTATCTATAAATGATTTCCAAATTTTATAGAGTTCCACAGGAATAGGATCATCCCAGTCAAGTCGTTTGAATCCATAATTTTTGCATTAGAACCTTTGCTTGGACGAGCATTGGCCCAAGGCAGCCTAGAGGATCGAAAATAGAAGCTGTGGTTGATAGAATTGTCCTTTTTGTAATACTGTATGGGTTCGGTTTTATCTTTGTGCTGTAGATAAATGAATCAGTTGAGGAATTCCAAGATATGCCAAGAGTTTTACTGTTTGGTGAATCGGTTATTATATATTCTTCTTTGTGATCATCTACATTTATATCTGATAGTAGAGCCATACTGTTTGATGAAAATTGCCTTAGATTGAAGCCATAGGAACTTAATATTGATGTTAAGTTTCGACGAAGAGCAATCAAGCCTTGTTCAGTTGAAGCACCGGTCACCACATCATCGACATACGTATCTAGGTTGAGCTTACGACTTTCTTCAGGAAATGTAGCAGAAGAATGTATAGAAATTTCCTTTAAGCATCTAGTGGCTAAATATGATGAACTTGCCAAGCCGTATGTCACGGTGTTTAACTGATAAATGTTAATTTTCTGGGAAGGATCATTTCGCCATATCACG
This sequence comes from Diabrotica balteata, assembly GCA_918026665.1. Lineage (NCBI taxonomy): Eukaryota > Metazoa > Arthropoda > Insecta > Coleoptera > Chrysomelidae > Diabrotica > Diabrotica balteata. Next base: position 48,355,393 of record OU898280.1, read on the forward strand.
CGTTGAAGATTACGCTGTGTTGGGTCTACCAACACTTGGCGATACATTTTGGCAATGTCACCGGTAAATACGAAGTTGTGCTGTCTGAATCGTAGCAATATGGAAAAGAGATCGCTTTGAACAACAGGGCCCACCTTGAGTGTATGATTTAGTGATATGCCGGTAGAAGTGGGACACGAGGCATCAAAAACGATACGAGTTTTAGTGGTAAGACTATCATTCTTTTCGACAGCATGATGAGGCAAATAATAGGAAGGAGAAAGATCAGGTTCTAAACCCGAAATTTTAGACATGTGTCCAAGTTCGATGTACTGTGACATAAATTCGACATAGGCTTGTTTTAGAATGGGATTTTTCTGTAGCTTTCTTTTCTATTGATAGGAATCGTTTAAGAGCTATGTCGTAAGAATCGCCCAGTTGTGAAATTTGAGGTTTAAGAGGAAGACTCACTTGAAAACGTCCAGTGTCGTCCCGAATTGTGGTAGATTGAAAATGGAGTTCACATTCTTCTTCTTCCTTAGTGTATTTAGAAGGGATCGTGATATAGTTCTCTTCAATTTTCCAGAATTTTTCGATACTCTCCTGAAGAGGATCAGCCGATAAAAGAAAGCAAGAACTGGGATTAGAATGGTAGCAATAAAATTGTGCAGGAATTGGGCCACTAATTACCCAACCCAATTTAGTTTGTTGTAAAAATGGTTGACCTTTATTACCTTTTATTTGTCCAGAACCCATGAGGTTAAAGAATACTCCTGCACCGATGAGTAGGTGTACTTCAGAAGGATCATAGAACTGTGGGTCAGCTAATGTGATATTGTTGGGTATGTTAATATAAGACGGATTGATTGAATGCTGAGTGTTAGGTCGGTTATATGATTAATTACGAGAGCAGACATTTTGAAAGTGAAGTCTCCGTTTAGAGATTTTTACTTCTAATTTTACACGCTTGGTAAGTGACGTTGTAACGCGATTTATACCCGTTATAGGTAGGTTAACATGTTCATATGGAAGATTTAGTTTCTCAAATAGTTCTTGAGTAATAAAATTTGATTGGCTTCCACTGTCTAGGATGGCTCTGGCCTGTAGGGGTTGTCGATTTTTGTCAAATGTTTTTACTACAGCCGTAGCTAACAGTATGAATGAATTGGGATTTTGATTAAATGAATATAAGTTACAGGATGCCTGTGGTTCTCTAGAAGTGCTAGGATTATTTTGATGAGATTGCTGAGAATTAGATGTGGTAGATACATTGTTTTTAAAATGATGATTTTGCGACTCAGATTGAGTTCTATGTAAAAGAGTGTGGTGTTTATTTTGACATGTCTTACAGGAGTAGCTAGATTTACATTCTAAAGTTTTATGTCCGGCTCTTAAGCAATTTGTGCACAGATGAAGTTCCTTTACTTTAGCAAATCGGTCTGGTATCGGCATGGTACGAAACTTAGAGCAAGAGTAGATAAAAATGGTTGTCTGAGCATAGACTGCACCTTGATGGCGCTTAAGTTAAGGTGGTAAGAGTTGAAGATTTGTAAGATGCCTTGATGTTAGGCTCATCTCTTTTATGAGATATCTTTTGGTGGAATTTTGTTTCCACTGATTCTAAAAATTTACATCTTTCCGACAAAAATTTTAGGAAATGTTGCACATCGGGTGATTCATTTCCTGTTGATACCCTTTCCCATTCCTTTCGAGAATTGATGTCAATTTTAGATGTTAAGAGATATATTAGAATCGTACTCCACTCGAAGACGTGTTCCCCTAAGTTTTCTAAAGATTTAAAATGGTTGACGAAGGTGTCTAAAAGTTTCCTCAGCGAATGAGACGACTCTTCTTTAGTAGGACTTAGCTCGAAGATGGATTTAACGTGAGCATGAATAATCGCTCTTTTGTTTTCATAACGGTCGCACAGTAGATGCCAGGCCGTTTCATAATTTGCTTCGGTTGCGGATAGTGCTCCAATAATCTGAGCGGCTTCTCCCTTTAAACTGGATTTAAGATAATAAAATTTTTCGATCTTATGAATAGTAGGATTGTTGTCAATAAGTGACTCAAAGGTTTCTTTGAAATTTGTCCACGTTTCGTAGGATCCAGAATATAGGGGTAATGGAATAGGTGGTAAATATGAATTAAGACGATGAGAGTTGAGCACTGGCGAAGATGACCTGGGTGGCTGATCCGTTGACATTCCTGCTGTTTGTTTGAGAAGTAATGTCGCTTTAGCTACTGAGGCATAATATTTGCTTTCGAACTCTTCTCGTTCATCATCTTGATTACCGAGGTTAGGGGTTGTATCAAACAGACAAATACGTTCAATGTCACACTGTACTTTTTCAAACTCAACAACTGACATTTTTAAAGCATCCAGACGCGTTTGCAATTCAAGACTGACTGTGCCAGAGAAAGGAGTTCCACATTTTTCAAGGAAATTGTTAAAAACGAGTCATTGTCGCTTTAATAGTGCCACGACGAGCTACAAGGTGTTTAAGGCTTTCAGCATTAGCCATTTTTATGAATTTATTTAAGCTAATAGGTTTAAGAGACGGTTATAAGGTTAATGTATTTTGGAATATACTAATTAATATGATAAATACATTGATCAATTAAATGCAGTAAGCATAGGTAAATAAGTAAGCAATAAAAAATAAGAGGTTGTAAATGAAGGTATGAGTTAGGTGTAACGATTGTGGTATGGCTATGTTGGGCCGAATGTTAATAATGCTTGGGATGTCTTTATTACAAATAAATTTGATTTAAAAATGCGTTAATTATATTATAAATAAACGACATTTCTTTCGATTGGTGCTGCTATGGGAGGCTGCTTATAGTATATGTATTATCTTATAAAGTGAATAGAATATTAATTAAAACCAAACCATATGCCAATAAATTATGTACTCTCAAAGCAAGATTAAAGTATGTGAATAAATATTCTAACCTTTATTTCTCGATGCTGCAAGCTGTAGGTACCAAATTCAGACGAAGCGATGTTTTCTTTGGGTGCTAAAATCCAGACGAAGTAGACCAATCTGGCTCGAAGACCAATGTTTGCTCTCGCCCTTTTTGTTGGAGGACTGTAAAAAGCCAACGGGCGTTTGAGCACTTTTTGTGATGTCCTATCTTTGTTGTCGATTGGATCGGCTATAGGAAATTCACATTAAAATGACTATTTGAAGTTTATTTATTTTAGAAACTGCATTTATTTGGATCAGCACCCAACAATGCTAAGCGAAACGTAAAACTTCGTAAAAATGTGACAATGTATATATTTTTTCTGACTGATGTTGCTAATTTTACGTCTCTATGGTAACTCGCCTGTTTTCAGTGCAAACCTACTCTTTTTTACCGCGTGAAATAAAAAACGTGTTTTTGTAAACTAAAAGCGGTCCACTCAAGGTTAAACATAAAATTAGGATCGAACAGTATCCTTGGAATAAGTGAAATAAGATGGCCAGGGCCTGGAAAAGTAACTGTAGATAATCACATTGTATACTATTCAGGAAAAGACAGCTCAAAACACAAAAATGGTGTAGCAATAATTGTGTCGAAGGAAACAGGTAAAGCTGTAAAAAACGTCGTCCTATTCTCAGACAGGATACTGATGATACAAATACAATCAACAACAATCAATATGAACATATTACAAGTATATGCACCCACACAAGACTATGAACAAGAAGAAATTGAAAAATTATCTCATGATTTAAAAAAAGTATTAGCACCTACAAAGAAACACGATCTCAATATTATCATGGGAGATTTTAATGCAAAGAATGGTGAAGGTGAACTGGAAGATATCATAGGAAAATATGGTCTGGGAATATGAAATGAAAGAAGAGATATGTTGGCATCTTTTTGCGTAGAAAATCAATTAGTAATAACAAACACAATTTTCAAACTTGTTAAATCATACTGTAATACAAGAAATAACTAGTATATTAGAAAAAAAAATGAAGTTAACATCAAGCAAAGAGGAAAGTACTGAGGAAAACTGGACGAGAATTAAAGACATCTTAAAGACTGTTCAAGAGACAAAATTGAGTGCGCTAAAAGCAAGAAAAAACAAGGGTGGATGACAGAAAAAATATTGAGACTTATGGATCAAAGAAGAGAAGTCAGAAATAAAGATAAAAACGAATACAAGAGCATCCACGCAATAATCAGGCAGACGATAAGGAACGCGAAAACACAATTTCATAGTAAAGAATGTAATGAAATTGAACAATATGAAAAGGAACACGATACATTTCATCTGCACAAGAAATTAAAAGAGGTCGCTGAAAACAAATGGAAACAAGTATCCCAAAGTTTAGAAGAGAGAAACGGACACAGAAAATTAGACATCAATGAACAGTTAAAAGAATGAGAAAACTACATTTCGGAATTATTTGAAGATGGCAGAGTAGAACACTATACATTGATTGCTATATCAGGTCCATCCATAACAGACCCCGATGAAGTAAGTGCTGAAATACTAAAGTTTTTGGGAGAAAATGGAATTAAAGCTCTGTGTATTCTCTTTAATAGAATTGATGACGAACAATATTACCAACTGATTGGTTAAAGTCGACATTTGTCACAATACCTAAGAAACATCGTCCAAAGACATGCGGTGATTATGAGACAATAAGTCTGATGAGTCACGTTTTGAAGATCTTCCTGCGAGTAATACACAGCAGAATTTACACGCTGTTAGAGGACAGAATTGGCAATACTCAATTTGGGTTTAGAAGTGGCTTGGGTGCAAGAAAAGCCTTGTTTAGTATACGGGTGCTAGTACAGAGATGCAGAGATATAAATCAAAATGTGTACATTTGTGCAATCGATTTTGAAAAGGCTTTTGACAAAGTCCGACATAACAAAATACTAGAAATATTAGAAACAGCTGGATTGAACGATAAAGATCTACGAATAATTACAAAACTATACTGTCATCAAGTGGCAAGAATAAAAGTTGAACAAGAACTGTCGGATGAAATATATATAAAAAGAGGAGTGAGACAAGGCTGTATATTGTCGACTTTACTTTTTAACTTATATTTGGAGGAAATAATTAAGGAAGCCTTAATGGAGACAACCGAAGGTATTACTGTGAATGGAGTAATTGTCAACAATATTAGATACGCCGACGATACCTTCGTGCTTGCTAATTGCAGAGAAGACCTTCAAAATCTAATGAACAAAATAAAACAGACTTGTGATTAGTATGGATTAAAACTCAACGTTAAGAAAACTAAATATATGATAGTTAGCAAATAAAATTATATACAGGATGACGGTATAAAGTCGGAGATGCCACACTGGATAGAGTAGAGAAACTCGTGTATCTCGGCAGTAATATGAAAGCTGGGATCCAACCGCAGAAATTAAAAGCCGAATAGAACAAGCCCGAGCTGCCTTTGTAAAAATGAGTAACGTACTTTGCAGTCACGATCTTGGCATTGATCTTAGAGTTCGAATGACATCTTGCTACATCTTTCCTGTCCTGCTGTATGAAGTGGAAGCGTGGACTCTAACTGAGGCTATCCTTAAACGCTTGACAGCCTTTGAGATGTGGGTATACAGACGACTACTGAAAATAAGCTGGATCGGCAGAGTTAGAAATGAGGAGGTCCTTAGACGGCTGAACCAAACAACACAACTGATCAATATAATAAGGAAACGTAAGCTGGAATACTTTGGTCACATTATGAGATACCTTGAAAAATATGATCTTTTATATCTGATCATTCAGGGAAAGATCCAAGGTAATCGTGGTCCTGGTAGGAGAAGAACATCATGGCTGAAAAATCTAAGGCAATGGTATGGAAAATCAACTACATCGTTATTTAGAGCTGCTGTCAATAAAGTCACGATAGCGAATATGGTAGCCCACATGATATCCAACGATCGATAACGGTGATGGAACTAGAGGAAGAAGAATGTCGATATATTCTTGTAGCTAAGCGCAAATCAGTCATAAATCTTTAATGCCTTAAACAAACTTCATCTTGCATATCGAAACCTCTGAGCTGAACCTTTTCTTTGACTATATTTAGTATATGGCACTTATCCAGTCAAAAATAATACTGATATCATTTGAGAAAGTTTCTACAGTTTTTAGCATCAGATCTAAGAAGTTTCGAGTGGAAGCCATTCATTTTAAATCATCCATAAACAACAGATGATTAAGCTTTGCCACAAAAGTATTGATATTTTTGATGCTAAAACCTGAGTCGGTGAAGTTCAGTAGCTGAGACAGTGGGTTCATCGCTACACAAAACCAAAGTGAACTCAACAAACCAGTCCGTTTGGGAAAGGTCCCGGTTAATTGGGGTATCTTTGGTTTCGATAATGGTTTCACAAGGTATTTGAAGGTGAATTTTATTCTTCCACTGTACCAGTAAATGCTTCAAAAAGAATATTATCAATGACATTATATATTTTCAATATATCTATAAGCCATTTATGCCAGTAGAATTAAAGATCAAGCAAATCGAAACCTTTTTTTATTTCAATTAATTAAGCTATAATTTTACACAATGGATATTTCTACATAACGGACATTTCTGCACAACGGACAATTATTTGTCCCCCTTAGTGTCCGTTATGGAAATGTTTCACTGTGGTTATTTAAGTTATTAATACCATACAAATCTGTTTTATAGATTTGTTCGGCATAGATTCTCAAGGTTTTACGTATTGTAGTAGTGTTTTATATGTGATTCATACTGAATCAAATGACCCATTAAAAATTTTCGATGGGCTTGTAGTCTATAATATTATCTTACCGCAAAACAAAAAAGAAATGTAACGAAATATTGAAAAAATATATAAAACCTAGAAAAATTAAAGTCATCTTATATAATCAACTCACCTTTTCTTCTAAGTTTTCCCCAAAATAAGTATACGTAATAGCAGATAAACATTAATAAATTAATTATTATCCAAATTAAAAAAGTAAGATGTAGTTTCCTAAATTGATTAAAAATTAAAATAAAAGCTGAAGACAACCTAAAAAGAAATAATTTTATGTATGTAAATAATAAACTAGGGTAACTAATAATAAACTTCGACAAAATAAACAGTACCAAAATTTAGACAGCTCTGAAATTGCCCACGCAATGCGCTATTTTGTGTTTTCTTAACATTCTCCCTATTTTCTCTGTTGTAGCCTTTATATATACAACAGAGAAAATAGGGAGAGTACTAAGTAAACGCAAAATACAAACGATCTTTAATACCGACAGAAAAATCTCAACCATTTTACCATCCGCCAAAAAAAAATCGTTAGAAAATCAAGTAGTAAACGAGATTCCATCATCATCATCATTTTGGCTTTACAACCCTGTGTGGGTCCTAGCCTCCCCAAGAATTCTCTTCCAGTCGTCCCTATCCATCGCCTTCCTCCGCCAAGCACGTATTTCCATATTTCTCATATCTTGGTCTAACGAGATTCTAGGTGTGACAAATCATACATCAGACAGACCAACCGAAGAATAAATGTTAGTACGAGAAGAATCTTTATTTATACGTCCATGAAGAAGAACCATCGAAAAGCGAGAAAAAACGCCATCCTTTGCTTAACATGTCTCAAAGACAGGACATATAGTAAACCTGAACCAAACTACGATGCTAGCTAACGTTGAAATTAAAAAAAAAAACGCAAAATTAGAGAATCAATAGAAATAGAAAAATATCCCAACAGTATAAACCAAAGAGATGATTCTCAAAGCCTTTCGGCTACAAAAAGTAAACGCATCGATCAGGAGAGTTACCTTCAAGCATCAGCGAGGAGCGCTACTACCTGACCTGACAATGGCAAGTGCGACCTTGCCGAAACGTCAAAATAATGTTTTTTGTCAAAAACCTTATACCCTGGGTGATCAACGTATGACAAACGTATATATACCCTGGGTGATCAAATTATTAGAGCCACCTAGCAAAATTTATTTTTTTTTAAAAAAGGGTATATAATTGATTTGTATAGTATATTAATTAGTTTGTTTCCACTTTATTATCCTCTAACACTTTATAAAAGTGCAATAAATAGTCTGACCAGAGTGGTAACACAGCAAGCGTGGCAATTCGTGCCTCAGGTGCCATTGTTTGCTAATGCTGTAGAGTCCAGCTTGAAACTCGTGTGCATATTGTTTTGTATTCTTGGTGGTTAGAGTTATAATAAATAGTCTCCATTTCTCTCTAGTGATATTCTGACAGTCGTATACTATTTTTTATGAATTTAGCAAACATTGCATTTTTGTTACAACCAGTGGTACCAAAACATCATGGGAGAATTAAAAAACATCTCACCAAGGAAAATAGTGGAAATAAAAACTTTATTATTGAACAATAATCACTCCAAAAGAAACATAGCAGCAATTTCTAAAGTTTCGAGGGCAACTGTCAATTATTTAAAGAAAAAATTTGACAAAAAATTGGATTTGATTCCATAGCACAAACAAAAATATGGTCGAAAAAAAATTACAATGCTACTAGATGAAAGAAAAATTCGAGATATTGTTTTGGCACACAAAAACTGATTGATTCATCAGGTCTTGGCCCTAGGAATCCACTGATTCTCACCACTAAAAATTTAGTAGGCTGTCCGTCTACAGTACTACAATATATAGTAACAACTTTAGAAACTATACCGTCAATTTTTATCGGTACATGTGAGTCACAGAAGACTTACCATTCATGGTGGTAAGGTTTTTTGGCCAAACATTTTATAACTAAGGTAAGTAATACAAAAATAATACCTGCGACCTAATGCTATACAAAAATATTGATAACAGGAGCAGGGAAAGTTTTTTATTTTCGAAAAAATTTTTCGTCATTTTCATTACCTTGATACAGTACGACATCATAGACAAAGTTTAGAATCGGTATAAAGATTAATTTTTTCACAACGCCGTACCTTTTGGCTGGGAGATGGGTGATAAATCTAAGGGGCAACCCTTAATTTAAACCCCCATGCTTTGTGTACCGATAAGAACTAGCAGCATAGTTTCTTAAATTATTATTACATATTGTAATATTGATTTATACGTGATTTATGCTAGGTCAAATGACTTATTAAAAGTGTCCCATGGGTTTGCAGTCTAAAACATCTTGATTTCAAGCATATAAGGGACAGGGGAAGATAGGATTGAGGCAGCATACAAAGAGTTAATTTCAAGCATATAAAGGACATGGAGAAATTAGTTTTCTGTGGTATGCCACGTACTGAAATAGAAAAAATTAAAGAAAAATATTTCAATAAAATCAAAACGATTTGTACATTTGTTAACAGTTGTGAAAGATTATCAATGTCACCAATATAAAATATAATTTAAAAAATTACCTGCCATAATAAACATAGTCCTTTAATATCACAGTAACCATATTAAATATGGAAAATCCCATAATAAAGTTTATAATAGCTCTTGTGTGAATATTGTCTTCATACAGCTCAGTCAAAAGTGATTTTCTTACTTCAAATATCTTCTCTGGTAATCTGAAACATAAAATTATAATTGATTTAAAACAAAAAAAATACACCGACAATTCACTAATATCTAATATTGTATAAAAAAGATTAAAACATACACAAACTATACCTCCCAAAGTAATCATTACAACACCTTCCCGTTCTTCTCCCTGTTACTTCTTTTACTTAAAGAGAATGCAAGGATCGTCTGACGAAAGATCCCAGCATGATTCAATTGCTAAGTAGTTAAGGGAGATACCTTTAATTATACAGAAGTTTAAGAGATCGGTAGGTTGTTTTCCTTTATTGACTTCAGCAGTTGTCTATCTCTTATTGTAATTACCGTAGATCACCAGTAGTTGTGATTACAGTAAGAGTCACCCAGTACTTAAATCTTCTGTCTATGTGAACTAAAATATGTATTAAAGTTGTTTTATTTCCACTGTTCAAAAGTACAGTGGACTGTAGATATGGTTAAGCTACCCAACTTGTGTTCACTGACTTATTTTACTTTACTTTGCTTGCTTCTTCATGTCTGGAAAACTATAGTTTCCTGAGCTCATTGTTGGGCTGTGTCTAATACTAGTTGGTTAACTGACCAAAATTTGTAGATGTTCTACGTTCTGTACTGCTCCGCAGTCACACTTGTCATCATTCTCGTCCATTACACCCTATTTAATAAGGTTTGACTCGGTCGGTGCTACGCTGGTTTTTAAATGGTTTAGAATGCATAAAGTAGACCAGTAGCTTTAAATTTTGGTTTGTGGAGTTTCTGTTAGTGGATAACAGGGTAGTAGTTCGACTAACAGGGCACTAAGGAAACGCTTTCCAGATTGCAGTCTGCCAGGATACGATTCGTGGCAAAAAATGGAGTGGCTGTTTTCGACGGTTTGTTTGGACATTTTGTTGAATTCGTGGGCCATTCTACGGAAGTCAGGATTCAAGAGGCCTGAAGCTTTATTCAGTTTATCCAGAAGGGTTGGTCTCATACAAGTATGACTTACCGGAAGTAGCCTGCGTTTCTTTCAGACTGACATTTATTTTGTGATCGTGCAGATCACATATTTGCACACGCAGATCGCTTCCATGTCGGTCATGCGTATTCTTTCGTTGCAAAGCATAGCTCCTACGCTGTTGATCTTAGTATTGTGATACTATATTCTCCGGTGTGCTCTAGCAAGGTATTATTCCAAGTGATGTTGAGTTTCCTTTTGCCAGGCGCAGACCAGAGTTTTGGTTAGATTTGGTCTTAACGACTTTTCTTTACAATAATTGTACATAAAAAAACGAATAATGAGCAGAATAAGAATAATATTTTTTGTAATATAATGAATGAAACCAACCATTTAATTTCTGGTAAAATTCTGTCGATATGGGCATGCTTTAATGCTGACTCTTTATTATTATTTATTATTTTTTCATTCTGCAGAGCATCGCTGAAAAAGGTCTTCTTCCCTTGGTCTGTTAGTCGATTACACTAAGATGGTGGCCATAATCAGGTCAATATCCATATTATTTTAGTCAGTATGTTCTGTTATCTCCAATATTTCTTTTTCTTCTTTGGGTGCCATATGCTATGCAGCATGTAGGCGTTCGTGCTAGCTGTCATATATATATATATATATATATATATATATATATATATATATATATATATATATATATATATACATCATGTCAGATATTGTGCTTCCACTCTTCTTATTATTGTACTGTTTCTTATGTTTCTGAACCATGAGTGTTGCTTTCGTTCATGGCTCCTACAAACTTTAACTTTACCCACCAAGAAGACATTCAGGGCATTATATTTGTTAATTTTCTAGACTATGGCTTAAGTATGAGCACTTTGCTGCTAAATGAGATTTAAAAATTCTATTTGCACTTTAATTCTTCCCAGGACCTCACTATTTGTTTGAAAATGAGATATTTATCAAATTTAATAAATTTGTTTCTAGTCATTGCTACTCTTATCTTTACTTCAAGATTACAGTTCCACTGTCTGTTCAATGTAGCTCAAAGCTATTTAAATCTTTTAACCCATCCAATAGCTTTAGTATTTATATTCAAATGAGCATCTAGGGATATCTACTGATTACCATATGTTTGGTTTTTGCTGTTTATGTTAAGCCCGGACTCCTCTCCCACTTCGTTCATAATATTCAATAGGTAAGTCTTGTAGCTCCTCTATATTATCCGCTATTATGTCCGTATTGCTAGAATATTCTAGGCTATTAACAGGAAGCCCATTAATTTTGAAGCCTTCTTCGTTCTGAACTATCATTTCTGCATAAATTGTAAAAAATAGCGGGGAAAGAATACCGGGTGGTCCAATAAGCCGATGTCTCGGCTATATATCGGAAAGTATTCATGTTATAACTTTAGGAGAAAAAATTCCTTAGTAAAAGTGGCCAAGAGAAATCGCTGAAAATAACTTTCAAGATTCTGGATTAACCGCTAGGGGGCGTAACCTGCGAAGAAAATTTTGAAAACCAGTTTTTTGGGAAATATGTCCAATTATACCAAGTGTTAAATAAGTAAACTAGAAAGAGGCATAAATTCTGCACAAAGTTGTTGAAGTACTTTTTTTTTATTTTTTCAAATAAAGGGTGGGGGAGAGTGGGAAAGTATTTGTGGATAAATACCTATAACTTTGGTTTGGATCAACCGATTTTAACAAAATTAGTGTCATTAGAAAGAGTATGGATGAAATAATTTACATCTACTATAAAATAATTGCATTAAGTTTTAATTGTCGTAGGACATTAAGATTCTTCTACTATAAAAATTTGAAAATACCTACTGACTTATTTTTTAATGTTATTTATAATACAGGGTGTGTCAATACTATACTTACTTATGTTTATGCGTTTTTATTCATATCTCGAGTTCAATAAAAGCTATTAACATGCGGTTTGCGCCATTTTGTTACGAATTTAATCCAGTTCCATTATAATTTACAATAAATGGATGTTTCCATTAAAAATTTTGAAGAAAAACAAATTTTAATTTTTTCTATTCGAAAGTACCCTCGAACTACGACAATTAAAACTAAATGCAATTATTTTATAGTAAATGTAAATTACTTCATCCATACTCTTTCTAATGACACTAATTTTGTTAAAATCGGTTGATCCAAACCAAAGTTATAGGTATTTATCCACAAATACTTTCCCACTCTCCCCCACCCTTTATTTGAAAAAATAAAAAAAAGTACTTGAATAACTTTGTGCAGAATTTATGCCTCTTTCTAGTTTACTTATTTAACACTTGGTATAATTGGACATATTTCCCAAAAAACTGGTTTTCAAAATTTTCTTCGCAGGTTACGCGGACTAACCCTAGTGGTTAATCCAGAATCTTGAAAGTTATTTCCAGCGATTTCTCTTGACCACTTTTACTAAGGAATTTTTTCTCCTAAAGTTATAACATGAATACTTTCCGATATATAGCCGAGACATCGGCTTATTGGACCACCCGGTACAATTTTGTCTTACACCTTTTCTTATCTCCACATCTTTTATGTATGGGTTGTTCAGAAATATTTTTACCGGTTCTTTATTAAAAACTTTAATATAAGTTTAATAATTATTCTGCAAGTTTTACTTTATATTATTGGCACTATACCTTTTGATATTCTAGATTGATATATTTTCTTCTAGTCTGGCTGTCTAATTTATATGGAATTTCTTTGCTGAAGTTTCGTAAGTATCCAAAGTATATTAATCAGTCTTTGTGGTTTTCCTTTTTTCTTTCTTTTTTGCAAATTTAAGTTTAATTATATTAAAACATATAATATTTATATACTTACTTTGGTTTATGATTTACTTTTTCTTCTAATTTCTGATTGAGAACATCTAGTTTCCTGTTACCGGTTTCTTTTTCTTTTCCTCTATGATGCATTGTTTGGCTGAAAAAAAATTGAGTAATTAGTGAAATCAAAATAATTTTGTTTAAATATTGTACACTATGTAATAAAATATCATAATAAATTACAATTAATTATTATAGATATATTAGATATATTATATATTAGATTTATTACATCTGTCATGAACTTATAATTTATCAGCCGCACAATAATTGTTCTGTTATTGATGTTTAGTTTAATTTCACTATACAGATAACGACATTATTTTATTGACCATACATCACAATGGCAATCGCTGTGATATGCTACACGTTTCCACCTCTATATTTATTTCACAGTAGGTATGAATTGTCGTAATTCGACAATACGAAGTTCTGGAAGAATAAACAAATAATTATTAAAATGCCTATTACGTTGTAATTAATTTATTTATTGTTGCCTTCGAAAATAGACCCCCTCCAAGTGTTACAACAGTTAAAAATACATTAAATATTTTCAAACTTCGGGATATGTTGCAAAAGTGTCATGAAGGTAATGAACCATGTATTAGATCTATCGATGAGGAGCGTCAAAACAGGGATATCGATATTTGTACTTTTGTGAAAGCTAGTAAACCCTGCAATGATGTACAAATTGCTAGGGAAGTTAACGTGAATGCTCGAACTGTCCAGCGAGATCTTAAAAGGAATGGGTATCACTGTTTTAAGATACAACCAACACAAGAACTCTTTCCGGAAGATAACTTTGGGCGGATGGAGTTTTGCGAATGTATGTCAGATAAACAGAATAAAAATATACACTTTTTAAAAAATATTTTATTTTCTGACGAATCTTCATTTTTATTACATAAAAAACACAATCCATCCGTTGCAAGGTTGGAAAAATAAGCACTTCACTGTTGCAGTGCGAACGCAGCATCCGCAAAAGTTAAATGTTTGGACTGGAATGTTAGGCGACCATATTGTTGGTCCATTTTTTATCGATGGAAACCTTATAAGGGGCCCAAATATTTACAACTTTTACGGAATGAGATCATTCCGTAAAAGTGTGTTCGAAAACGATTTCTTTTTTGGGGTTTTTTATCAGAGAAAACATTTATAGGCAGCAGTTTGAAAGGGCCACAAACCTAGTTGAATTAAGGTTGAATAATTCATTTCTCTGCAAGCATTACACCAGCCCTACTCCAAAATATGAGGATAAATCTGTATGACAGATTTGGTTACTGTTTAGCACAAGGAGGTGGAATATTTGAGCCCTTAATTCATTAATCTGCTTTCCCAATTTTTGTTTTTTGTTAGGTACATTTTACGAAGTTTTTTAGGTTCTTAATTAGGTAGTATTTTTTATGTTTAAATTTGGAAGAATTTTATTGTTTTTTTTTATTTAAAAGTACAAACGATTCTTATTCTAATTTTTTTTTCTTTCTTGTCGTATTGTTATATGCTTTGTCCATAAAATTTGTACAATTTTCAGTGACAATAAAGTATATTACTTATTTACTTACTTATTAATTTGTATTGCTATTAAGGCTAAAAAATAACCAAAAATTAGTTTTAGAGCATTATAATAAATATACGCTAGAGACGGAATTGCAATAAATCTCACTGTCAACAAAACAATGTTGTTATTTGTATAAGATCGGTAGATGTGTAATCTATAAATATATGAAGAAAAAGGGTTCAGTAGGCGGTATTGTAGACTAACGCAAAGCAATATATTAATTAACAAAATTGCTGTGTTTACTATTCTCTTTGCAATTTCATACTATTTTCAATCAAATTTCTATTCAGCAGCAGTTCTTGTAGGTGTATCTTTTTAAATATTTTTTCGCGCTTTATAGCATTCGTTAGTAAGATCTGTTTTACGTTTTCTATACAAAAAATTTAATAC
The DNA here is from genome assembly GCA_918026665.1 of Diabrotica balteata. Taxonomy (NCBI): domain Eukaryota; kingdom Metazoa; phylum Arthropoda; class Insecta; order Coleoptera; family Chrysomelidae; genus Diabrotica; species Diabrotica balteata. The sequence continues at coordinate 48,370,599 of OU898280.1, forward strand.
ATTTCAAAAATCAAAATATGAAATTATGCTCAGTTTTGAGATATATACTATTATATATATTGAGTATACCTAACGGCCACTCCCTCGTTAGGTACCTACACAAATGGACTCTTCCAATGTGACTGTATATAATATAAAAATGTTTTACTAACATCACTTTTTATTGCACTTTAATAAAATAGTTAAACTGATAATTGGAAAAATCCAACATTGTATGTATATTTATATGAAATTATGAAAACATAAATAAACTAGTGAAATCGTAGGCTTCCACGGCCAGAGTCAGAATTATAGTTTATTCGTCTTCCGGGTTTGGACCGTGTCATTTGTGAGTGACCCAAAAGTGGGTTCATCTCGACGTTTCGCTACAATTGTATGTAGCTTCTTCAGGAGAACAAAGAAAAAAGAAAAAAAAGAAGACAGGAAGATGGGTAGTTAGCAACGGTAACTCAGTTACTCAACGCAACCAGAGGCGAATACTAACTACCAAGATGGGCATTTGGTCACAGTAACTCAACTAATCAACGCAGCCAGAGGTGAAAACCAAATGCCGGGACAGGGATTCACGTCCAACAGCTCAGAACACTAACGCGTCGAGAGGCGAGGAGTGAATCCGACGATTACTCCGCTACCGCTCTATTTATAGTCGCGGTGACCTGTCGTGTCGGTGGTGATTTTTTCTTAGATACAAGGGATTGGAATTTCTTTCCAATCCAAATCCAATCCAATTCCAAAGAAATTCTTGTATCTAAGAAAAAAAACCATTGCACCACTTCTACTTCTCAGTCACCTCTTACTAACACCGTCGTTAATTTTTCTTCTCACCAATTAACAAGTGCAGAAAGCAGTCTTCTATCTAAAGATCTTAATTTTGCTATCACTCCTTCCAGAATTCCTACCGAAGAAATAGTTTTAAATGTGGAAGCGGCACTCCGCACAATTCCCAAAATTCCAGCCGACCGTATCCGCTTTGACGTCGCTAAATATCTTGATACAGCCAAAATCCCTACTTCCAATATATCTCGTGAGGAATTCATAGCTCTCAAAAATCTCCGTTCTCTTTCTGAGATAATAATCCTTCCTGCAGACAAAGGTAATGCCACAGTCATCCTGGATACTCCTTCCTACATAGAGAAAGTAAACGACTTACTTAGAGATACATCCTGTTATAATACAATTTCTCGAGACCCCACTCCTAGAGTCGAACGCGAAATTTCCCATGCCATCAAACAATACGATCTTTCCGATGATGTTAAGAAGTCCATAGTTCCGAAAAACTCCATCTGCCCCAGAATTTACGGTCTTCCCAAAATCCATAAAGACAACGTACTTCTTCGTCCCATTGTGACCACGATTAACTCTCCTACCTACAAACTCGCAAAGTACTTGTCGAATCAGTTTAAGACCTATACTGGTCGTACCTCTGCTTATGTCCGAAATTCCACACATTTCATCACCTTAATCTCCTCCCTCACGGTCGATCCCCAAGATATTCTTGTCAGTTTCGATGTATCATCCCTATTTACAAATATCCCCATACATGACTCTCTAGTTGTTCTGCGAGATCACTTGACCAATAACAACAAGTCTTTGGTTTTGGCAGATCTTGCGGAAAAATGCCTCCTTTCAACATATTTTTCTTTAAGAGGCAATTTCTACAAACAAATATCTGGAACACCAATGGGTTCTCCCCTTTCCCCTGTCATTGCTGACATTTTCATGGAAGCCTTTGAGTCTTTAGCCCTAGAATCTTACCCCTTAAAACCGAAAGTCTGGTTCCGCTACGTTGATGATACATTTATCATCTGGCCCCATGGTCAACATACCCTTTCTCCTTTCCTAGATCATCTTAACTCACAACATCCGAGTATAAAATTCACAATGGAAGTAGAAAATAATCGGTTTATCCCTTTATCGAAATTTTTACTTTCTCGATGTGTTAGTCACCTCCAAGCCCAATGGCCGTTTGGGTCACTCTGTTTATAGAAAAAGACTCACACGAATCGTTACCTACATGCTTCATCACACCACCATCCTGCCCAAAAGAATTCTGTGATCAACTCTCTCATCCATCGGGCCATTTCGATTTCTGAACCTGACAACCTTAGAGAAGAACTTGGCCATCTGCAAAAAACCCTTGTCGCCAACGGTTACTCCAAGTCCACAATTCAAAATATTACACACCGACATCTACATCCCCCTTAAACCCTAGGACGACAAATTCAGAATCTTCGGGTAATACTCCTGTGGCTTTTCTTCCGTATATTCGAAGTGTCACTGATAGGATTGGCAAAATTCTTCGCAAAGAAGGTATCAGGACTACTTTTCGACCACCCAAGAAAATCTCACAATATCTACCCTCTCCTAAGGACCCATTACCGTCCCTATCTTCCTGTGGTGTCTATTCTATTCCTTGTTCATGTGGACATGTGTATATTGGCGAAACTGGTCGTTCCGTCAAAACTCGGATTCAAGAGCATCAAAGATGCATTCGATCAGGTCTTTTATCCCATTCTGCAGTTGCAGAACACTGCCAAGAAACCGGTCATTCCATATTGTTCAAAAAAACCCATATTATTTCTAAGAGCCCCTTCTTTTATTCCAGGAAAATCCGCGAATCTCTAGAGATCCGAAAAAATCCACATAATATCAATCGAGAGGAAGGATACTACTTGTCTCCCATCTGGAATCTCAGTCTAGAGCCGCCGTCCGGTCCCGCTACCACGATGCAGCCACATAATTGGCCAGCGCGCGCTTCTTGACGTACGCGCCACGGAGTGTGCCGATACGTCCCGACACGACAGGTCACCGCGACTATAAATAGAGCGGTAGCGGAGTAATCGTCGGATTCACTCCTCGCCTCTCGACGCGTTAGTGTTCTGAGCTGTTGGACGTGAATCCCTGTCCCGGCATTTGGTTTTCACCTCTGGCTGCGTTGAGTAGTTGAGTTACTGTGACCAAATGCCCATCTTGGTAGTTAGTATTCGCCTCTGGTTGCGTTGAGTAACTGAGTTACCGTTGCTAACTACTTATCTTCCTGTCTTCTTTTCTTTTTTCTTTGTTCTCCTGAAGAAGCTACATACAATTGTAGCGAAACGTCGAGATGAACCCACTTTTGGGTCACTCACAAAAGACACGGTCCAAACCCGGAAAACGAATAAACTATAATAAATAAACTACGTTGTTTGAATCTATAACAAAAATCACCAACTTTTGTTATCTGGGTATAAACTTAAATGAACAGTGGGACCAATCGACGGAAATTAAGATAAGGATCGAGAAGGCAAGATCAGCTTTCGTCAAGATGAAAAAAATCTTTAACAGCCACGACATAAAATTGAAAATAAAAATTTGTTACTAAAATGCTACGTATTTTCCGTTCTTTTATATGGCGTAGAGTCATGGACCTTAACTGAAGCATCACTGAAGAGACTCGAAGCATTTGAGATGTGGTGCTATAGACGCATGTTGAGGATTTCCTGGATAGACAGAATTATCAACGAAGAAGTACTACATAGAATGGGTAAAGAGCGCGAACTAGTCGTAACCATAAAACGTCGCAAACTAGAATACCTGGACCATATAATGCGTAATAAACAACGATATGGCCTACTTCGGACCATACGAATATCCTGGCTGCATAACCTGCGAAAGTGGTTTAACTTAACCCCTACCGGACGTTTCAGGGCAGCAGTCAACAAAGTCAGAATAGCCATGCTAGTGTTTAACATCCGTAACGGATAGGCACCATAAGAAGAAGACGTTGTTTGATTTGTTGTATCATATGCTAGTAGTAGGCTAGTTGTTTATTTTGTAATCCTTTTTCGGGCCAATAAAGAAAGTATTTACTCACATACAGTTAAAAGTGTTTTCCCCGTTGCTAGAAATCGAGTCAAGAAAACCATTTTTATTTAAAATAAAATTATTGTTATTTTAACTTAAGTAACTGTTACCTTAACTGTTATTTATGATTTTTTAAGAGTTCGAAAATGCATTTTTACGTAAGGTAAATTAAAATTATACCGTAAAATGGAGTTAATTTGCATCACTTTTTTTTGTTTTATTTTCTTAGAGTAAATACATCACTCGAAAGAAGATTTGAACTTCTATCTGATAAATAATATATCTGTTAAACAGGTTGTATTATAGCTCTTACTATAGCTACAGAGTATTCTAGTTATATTAGTGGTGCAATATATACGCTAGAAAAGTAATACTATAAACCACTCGATATTTTAATAATATTTGGCTACGAAATGCATGCTGATGCATAGTAACTCGAATCGAATTTTAAACTTTTGCACCAATTAAATGCAAAAAAATGTTCGTAAGCCCAGTTTTTGCTTGGTGATTTAAATAAGTCTTGCTTATTTGTCATTTCTTGAACGCTTGAACCATCTAAAGTACGCTGATGACATCGTATTGATAACCGATAAAAAAGAAGAATTATTTAAAATGATTAATGAACTGGACGTAGTGCTGGAAAGATAGGCCTTAATATGAATTACAGCAAGACCAAAACTATAACAAATACAGATGAAGACATCACAATGAGAATCAGCTAAGATGAAATAGAACAAGTTAAGGATTATATATATCTTGGTCAAACTATAAAACTTAACAAAGAGAACCAAACAGCAGAGATCAAGAGACGAGTTAGACTGGCATGGGCGGCATTTGGCAAACTAAGCTACATTCTTAAAAACAAAAGATATCCACAGCATCTTAAGACCAAAGTATATAATCAATGCGTACTCCCTGTTCTTACTTATGGTTCCCAAACGTGGACATCTACAAAAGCAAACATGGACAAAATCATAAAAACCCAAAGAGCAATGGAAAGACAAATGTTGCACATAAGACTAATGGTTAAGAAGAGAAACGAGTGGATAAGAGAGAAAACAAAAGTGAGGGATGTTAGACAAGAAGTTGCAAAATTGAAATGGAGATTTGCCGGACACAATATAAGACAAAAAGAAGACCGATGGAACAAAGTTGGAGACCGTGGGAATATAAACGAAGCAGAGGAAGGCCCCAAATGAGATGGGCAGATAATATCAGAAGCACGTGGGCTCTAGATGGATGACTGTAGCGACAGACAGAGAAGAATGGAAAAGGATTGGGGAGGCCTATGTCCAAAGATGGACCGAAGAAGGCTAATTAGATAGAGAGATTTGTCATTTCATTGCATTCGTTTGAATTGCATTATACGAAGTATCTTTCGTCTTCATAAGAGAATATTGTTAGGTATCTAGATTTTCTAGGGTGTAATCCTTTTATTTTGTTAACCTATTTTATCCCACGACATTTTTTGTCGATAATATAAAATTTTTTTGAATGTTTTTGTTGGATCTGGGTTAAATAGTAAGAATTCATTGTAGCATTGTATGATGAGAAAAGTTTTGGTTGGAGTACATTAATTTTTCGTTTGGCAGCACCACACCAACTATTCACTTTTGAAAGTGTTTCAATACGTAATTTGATACCAATGTGACCACATTGTTGTCCTTCCATTTTTCAAAAAGTAGTAGACTTGTTTTGTCAAAGCGATATTCGAAATATCGAAATGTAGTAGCGGCTTACTACAGAGAGATTGGTGTTGCTAAAAATATGGGAACAGATAATGATAATATAGAAAATGAGACAGAACATTTCGCTGACTTTAGCGATGTAGAGGACGAAAATTAAAGTGATTTTAAAACAATTCTAAGTGTAGAATTGCAATTTTTGTATTGTGTTTTTCATGTTTAGTACTGTATATAAACTTCTAATATTATGATAAGATACCTATTTTACAACTTGTTATATTAATAATTTTTTTGTAATAAAGATGCAAGCCATATTATTCGTTTTTTTATTGTTTTTTTTTTTTCTACAAAAATGACTTTTTTTAAAATTAGCTTAGCGTTTCAAGGATAGTAGATATCCAGTTTTCAAATAACACCATTTACTGAATTTCTAATCTATATTTAGTATTTCAGGATTTGATTAAAACCTTTATAATTAATTTTCTCAAAAACTTAATTTTGTGGCATGTAGGTACCGTTGTTGCTCTAAGATCTTGAATTGTTAAGAATAGTATACACAAATATGTAAAAAAGGTATATACTTAATAATAATAAAAAAGTAGTTAAAACAGAGATAAGAAGCTATGACGTGGTTTAAAAATACGTAGTAATGAATTATTTTAATAAGAAATAAGTAAAATGTTTTAAGAGAATTAAAAGTAAAATCAACAGAAAAAATAAATAAAATTTTTTATAATAGTGACAATATTACCGTAAGTCTTAGACTTATAGTTCCTTTAATAGTATTAACTAAGAAAATAATTAAAAATCAATTTATATTACTTTATCCCATAAAGATAAAATAAAATAAATCGAACAAAATTAAAGCTAAATATTCGTATTCTTATTATATGAGATAATAATATATTATTACAGAAAATAAAGTGAAAAACTAAATATTCGATAACTTATTAAAAAATAAATCTAATTTTATACCAAGGTGATTTGTATATCTCCAGAAACTGTAAACACTAATATATCTAATAAAACACTGCACGTAACAATAAATTAACTAGGTCTAAGAAACTTAGCAGATGACACTTGATTACAGATTGGTAAACTTAAAATACTAAACTTCTCAATTAATCAGTAGATTCTTACATATCAAAATAACTGTCACAAAGGTCACTATTGATGTGTTTTATCTCTCGCTTCTTGATATAACTGTCTTTATAAGTGTGATAATAATTATGGAAATACTTATTCCAATAAGCATTACTATTTTTGCTAAAATAAATTGCCATTGGGATACATTTATAATACAGGATTATTACTGTCCATATGGAAATTGACTGGGATAATTTAAGTTTGATACTAATTGAACCTCTGGAAACATCGATAAAAGTGTAAGAAAGTGACTTTTAAAAAAAATACTGAAAACTTTGTTTTCAAACTTCCACAAAATTTATTTTAACTATTATCACTACAGCTGTTTCGATTGCACTTCATTGTTGCGTTGGTTCTCTCTGTCTTTGGTATGGTACTTCTTTGTTTTGGGGTTTTGGCATCCTGTTATAGGCTTTTGCCTCTTCAGGATGTGGTTCTTGGGTTGTTGGTGTTGGCTTCTGGTTCTTTGCTTCGTGGTCCACTGGTGGGTGTAGCCAGGGCAATCAGCGGAGAAAGGTAGTGGTCGGTTCTTTTCAGAATTGTTTTCTAAAAAATAATATTAGTGATAGTTAGTGAATGTTAAATTAATATATGTACAGAATGCAATATTAATATATGTATAAATACATGCATTAATATGTTAAATAGTAAATGTGTTAAATGTGTTAACGCGACGCGTGAGGGCAGCTGCGGCTGTATCCTCAAAATAGACAGGTATCATTTGCAAGTGGGATCGGGAAACCGCAGAAAACCGATCCCCCCCTGTCTAGGCAAGCTCGAAGTGAGCAATTTAGCTTGGAATGCGGTTTCGATTGCGCTTGGGTTTACAAATTTATAGTCTCTAATGAAATAGGTTAAGGAGGGGAGAACTGTTTGTCTCAAGTTGGTCATTCAGAATTATATTTGTGTTTTTTAGTTTGTTGATTTCCATAGATTCTAACCAAGATAGCTTAAGGCCTATATTTTGAATAATTTGAAGAATTTTAAATTTGTTATTAAAATAATGATTATGATCTAGAGGGTGAAGTGCGTATGTAGAATCTGTTTTTCTATTATTAAAAGCCCTTTTATGTTCTGCTATTCGTTTATTAAAGTTTCTGCCAGATTGATCGATGTAAGTTTTTGGGCAGTCGCCACATTTAAGTTTGTACACACCACTATGTAAGTGTTTTTTCTTTTGGCTCTTGTTGTTTTTAATATATTTGCCTAGGTTGTTATTTGTTCGGAAATCTGGTGTTATTCCTTTCTTTTTTATGTGTTTGGCTATTTTTGTTGATATTTTGCCTGTATATGTAACCGAACAGAAGGTACTGGGTTTTTTTCTCTGGTGATAATTCTGAATAATTCTGAATGACCAACTTGAGACAAACAGTTCTCCCTCCTCAACCTATTTCATTAGAGACTATAAAGTGTAAACGCAATCCAAAAATAGATCACTTGAGACAGGCAATCAGCCGAAACAGTTGTAGTGATAAGAGTTAAAATACATTTTGTGGAAGTTTGAAAACATAGTTTTCAGTGTTTTATTGTTACATAAAATGAATTTTCATCAAGTAACGGTCGAATCCTTCAATTACTTAAAGTGACTCTCCATTAGACGTGCCGTAATGTTGGTATTGGGTTAAAGTACATTTTCTGCCTATCAAGTACATTTTTTACCAACACAAATTTCGGGACCGGGAAAAAATGTAGAATAAATGCTTATGCGTGTATATTGGCATTCGACAAAAGTCCACTTGCCACAGAAGGATACAAATTGTTATTACAATTTAATTAAAGTTAACGAATAAATCATAAACAGTTCTATCAAAATAAACGAGAAGGGTTGAAACATTGACTGGTTGAGGAAGTTCTGGCCAAATTAATAAGGACATTAAAGAAATTCTTTCATTATCATATTTAGGACTTTTAAAAAATTTACGATTTAGATTATGCCAACGTCTATCACAAGAACAGGTAAGTGAGTCCATAATTTTAATTTTAATAAGATGTACAGAAAAAACGTCCATGATTAAGTTTAAATCTTGTAATAATAGACTTATTAAATTTACCAACTATGTACAAAAGATTTTTTATTACATATATAACCAATAAATTAACAATTATAATAAAAATGTAATCTAAGTTAATGTGATGAATTTAGGTCCTGTTATTTAACTCTGTCGTGATGTGGTTACATACCAGTGTGCATTAACAATGCCCTACAGCTCGATGCAGTATGTCAATATTGGATTCATAACTGTTTTGTAAATTAAAATTTTAAAATTTATTAACAGCTTGGAGTTCTTTCCAACTACTTTTTTTCTTTTTTTTGCTGTTGTATTCTTTCCAACATAGAGTTTGAGCCATGTGAAGCCAAAGGTATTTGGCTGTTTTAGTCCTGAGTATTTCCTTAGTGTTGGAAGAGTGGTGGGTATTTTCTTCACCTCGGAAGAGTGGTGGGTTTTTTCGGTCAAAAGGTGGAGAAAAAAGACAAAAAAGATGGCTACTTCATCTATTTATTGAAGACGTTTCGCTTTCTTAACCAGAAAGCATCATCAGTTCATCTAAAAAGAACAATATGAAAAAAACCACATAATCATGGAAAAGTTGTTAAATGTGTTACCATTAAAGATATGTAGCAGTCAATGATATTAAAAATGTAAAGACGCTTAAGTAAATGGACGATGTATAAACAATAAATTGAACTAAATACAGTTAACAATTTGTTAAAACTTAGCACAGCAAAAGAACACGTGGTTTTTTATACATGTATAAGTATAGCAAACTTAAGTAAAAAAAAACATTAACACGTGATCGAAAAACTAGGATGATCACAGATGCACTTCCAACGATATATCAATAGTTATAATTTAATTTTAACTTTAGGTAGCATTATTAAAGTGAATAATATTGAAATTTAATAATTTAAATGTATAATGAAATTACTACTCCAAGCTTCTTGACTGCCGCTTGTAAAATGGCGGTAGGTTAAAACAAAAGCGCCAACAACGTAAAAAGACAGATGCCTTGAGGTCAAGAATTATGACAAAAACAGCAAGGCGAAATACATCCCTAATACAGAGCGGTTTGTTTAAAGAGTGTGATGATTTCTAGTGACAACCTGTCTGTAAGGAACCAAAAAATGAAAGGAAAAGGTGGTTAAGAACACCAATTGCCCCCCAGTGATCGGTTAAGAAAAACAAAGAACAAACAAGTGAGGTCAGTCCATAACTCATATATAAATCGTCAACGTTGTGGCTGGTTAGTCAGCCCCAGGTGAAGATTGATAACAATTTCTAACAGTCCAAGGTTCATACATTTGAAGTTGCAAGTGATAAAGATTATATGAATCAATTCAAGAAAACAATTAATACATATCTATATATGCAACGTTGAATATGTCAACAATGTAATGTAAGTTGCATAAGTCTAAGTTAATATAAGTAAGAAATATTATTATATTTTATTCTTTTAAATTTATTTTAATATGTTTATTTGTATTTAAATTATTTAATAAAAAAATATGATGAACTATACACCTTAAAGGACAATTATACAGTAAATAGCGTATTAAGCCTAATTCTGCAACATTTAAGCATGGTATATTTGGCTCAAGTCACTAATGTCTGTTCTCTTATTAAGAGCGTTGGGATGTTTAAGTATTGAACACATTTCCAAAAATAGGTTGTTATTATAGTTTTATAATTCAGATAAGATGTCCGTTAGAAATTTTGAAATATTAATATTAAATATTAAAATCATGAATGTGTTGCTTGTGTGAGTCCATTTCAAATAGGTAAAGAAATAATTAATAAGACTTACAATCAATTTAATTTAACTATTCAGACGACTGGCTTCGCTTTCTACAACATGCAACGCATCTTCAAGTCTCGATACAAAGTTAAATAAATGCTGAAATGATAAAAAACCCATATTAGGGTGTTGTCTGATAAAGATAAACAAATTAGATGTTATAAATTACAATAATTATGCCAATATTACATGTCTGTGGTTTATTTTAAAATGAATAAAAAGGTATAGAAAGTTTAAACAGACAAGGTAAAATAAATAAACATTACTTACAGGCCGGTACTCTATTAATTAATGGATGGTAGAACATGGTTGAAACTATCATATATTGTTGAATGGAGAACTTAAGTCCGCTCTTGTAGCTGTTTGACAGTAAATGAGAAGTTCTTGAGGAGATAGATTTCATCCAATGAAGTAGAGATAGGTGTGTGATTGTTTGTTAAATGAAAGTGATGTTATATACCATTGTATTATTTAAAAGTTATTTATACTTATTCAAGATATATTTATGAAATGTGTGTTATTTATTGAGTATTTGTTTTATGAAGGTGACAGTTTTATGACAATAAATAAGCTTAGATGTACAAATTGTATGGGTGTGCAATTATTTCAACTTGTAAACTACACAATTTGTACATCTAAGCTTATTCAGTGCAACAACTATTGAGAATAAGATTCTGACCACAATCATAAGAGATATGTGATGCAATACAAGTACTAACGCAAACCATCACAAAAAGCTACGAACATTGCATATAACTACACATTATTGTTTATCGACTTCCACCAGGTCTCCAATAGCATATACAGACAACAGTTATTAAAAGAAATAAAAATGATGGTACTAGCAACAAAGTTAATAAGACTGCAGAGAACTGCATGGATAACATCTAATGATAGACCAAACCAAAGAAATTAAGATACATATTGAAATAGCACGTGCATCATCCGCTACACTTAAAAAGTTTCTTTGTTGTCGGGACATAAGTTTAGGACTACGCCTAAGAATCCTTCGGTGTATCACAGACTACATGAAGACAAAAATCTGAGCAAAAAATATATAGAGCAGCAATTAGACCGGTGATAGCATACCAAGTGGAATTAATGTGTCTTAAAGATGAAGTCAAACTAAGAATAATTGAAAGAATCAAGAAAAAAGAAAATATAATACTAATGAACAATGAAATAAAAAATACAACTGAAGGGGAAGACATAGTGAAATTTATTAAAGCATAAAAACTGATTTTTTAAACACATTCAAATAAGAAAAGTAGACGCACTAATTCGGAAGATAACAAACTGAAAACCAGTACTAAACAGACCAAAAAGGAAGACCAAAAATAAGATCGGAACACCCATTACTAGAGGCCATATATAAGATGGAAATTGTAAATTGGATAGAAAATATTTAAAAATTTTAGTGGAATAAGATAGTACACAAAGCAAAAACACAAACTAACCTTTGAGAAATAACCTAAAGAATATATGCGGTCTAATCCAAAACGTTAAATGAATTAACAAAGCTCAAGGAATATTGAAGGATCAAGAATCTACCAAGAGTCATCGGTCCATATATATCATTTCAAAATTAGTTATCGAATTATCAATATTTCTGAGGATCTGTTGATCCTTGAGTTAAAAATTGTATTAATAATAATATAAACATATGTAGTATTTTTGTCTGGCAGTGTATATCTGATTAAGCATAGGTCAAAGTTTAAGGTTTCCGAAGTAAGTTATTTATACATAATATTATTAAATATTAATGTGTATATCAACCTTCCATACTAAATTTAATTAAGCATATCAAAACATAATCTTACTTATTCTTATTTTAGGTTACTGTATCTTATACCAAAATACTGTTATGCATTATGAACGCGTAATCTAAAAAACATTTACAAATATTTTGCGGCCATCTCTATAAGACAAAAAATTAGTCTAAATCTTATGCAAAAAGTTTAAAAATTGTTTAATCTGCAAGATTTTATTAAATTCACGAATAATTAAACATTTAACATTTGTTTACGAGATCAGAACACTAAAAGTTTTAATTACTGACAGATTAACAACAATACCATTTACTTGAACTGCAGAAAATGTTTTTTCATATTTCTTAAAATCAGAAAATAGGATAAGAAATAATATTATTAATAATAATAATATTGGCCCTAGTGCCGTAACGATCCAATTAAGAACTAATCAGTAAGGGTAAAGGTAAAATAATATTACATTACCTCTATTATTATTATTATTATCCAGATTTAGCCATACGGCTCACACTCCCTCTAAGGGGAAAATTTTTCCATCCCAGATACCTACGGTATGAAAAGGATTGAGCTCTGGTGGGACTCTTTCCATGTTATTGAGTCCTAGGTGACTTGGTACATCGGTGTATCTCCCAAAAATTTTCGCACGTATCTGGATGTCGAAAGTTAGCGCAGCTTTCTGCATGATCTTAAATGTTCATTTAGACCCAGTGTTTTATGTTTTCTAGGAGGTTCTTTGGAATGACTCCAGTGGTAGAAAGAATAATAGGTATCATTTGGGTACTTTCCATTCTCCATTGTCTCCTTATTTGTATTTCCAAATCTCTGTACTTGGCGATCTTTTCGTTGTACGCAACACGCAGATTATTGTTCTTAGGTATCGCCACATCGATTAAAGTTGTTTGTCTTGTTAGTTTATTAACTAGCACGAGATCTGGTCTATTATGTACTATAGTTTGGCATGTGAGCACAGTGCGATCCCAGTATAGCTTGTAGTTGTCAATCTCAAGCATACTCTTAGGAACCTATTGATATTATGCGAGATGGTTTGTTGTAGAAGTCCCAGTTTAAAAGCTCTCTCTTGATAAAGGATTTCCCTACTGAGTCATGCCGTTCCTTATATTCAGTTGCAGTAAATGCCTGGCAGCCTCCGGTAAGATGTTGAATAGTTTTTTGGGCTTGACATCCATATCTGTATTGTCGTTTTGTACCTGGGGGTCTTTGACGATATATCTCAGGTAATTTTTGGTTGCTATAACCTAATCCTGAATGGCGAATAATGAACCTTCTGTTTCAGGGAACACCTTTTCTGATGTCAGCCAATAGTTCGACGCTATATTGTCGACATAGTCTTGACTGACTTCATTCGTATGTCGCCCGTGCAGAGGTTTACCCATCCAGATGCGCATTTTTTCGTTCTTAGTAACATGGTTTATGCACATTTCTTGTTTCCTTAGTTTGATTGGTGTATCGGCGGATCGGTGTTATTATAATTATTATTATATTTTAATAATAGGGCGGCCTAGGAAGAATTAACTATATCCGTCTTTGATACTAATTGTGAGTTCGATCTGCGCTTTGATTTCTCCTTGAGCTATCTAAGCTCTAAAAGAAGGTGATTCCATAATAATATTACCAATCCACAAGGGCAATACAACTGTAATTACAGACAAAAGTAAATATCAGGAGAAAATTCAAGAATTTGTCACAAATATAACACGAAACTAAAAAATCACTTAACCAAATCACTGGAAAACAAAAGATATAATCACTGCACAAATTTAAGAAACTAGTAACTTTGCCTATCGCATTCGACGGTAAATCCAATCAATTGTCATCTACAGTCAGTCATTATATTTTTAAAATAATATACTTATAACTTTTTGCATATAATCCAAGTAAATATTATAAAGTATGATCTGATGTAATACCAAATATTTACCTTGTGCTTTATATAAAGCAAATATGTCTATTCTTCACCCTAGTGTCAAGTGATATGTAGTATGTCGCTACACGTTCATTAATAAAGAAAACGATGTGTAGTGCCCTTTTTGATAGTCCTTTTGTTTGTTTTTTCTATCTGAATGTATTTGTTATATCCTCCCTTTTATTTGCTATGTTGCATGTTAGGATTCGATCAGTTGTTTATTTTGTACTCAACCTGAGGCATTCGGTCAAGTCAATCAAAATCAAAATTTGTCTTATGGTAAATCTATTTTGATGCATAGTGTCCTATAATATCTTGGATGTCGTTGTACGTTCATCATTAATATTTATACTGTGTAGTGCCCTTTTAGTAGTTGCCTTGTTTGTTTTTCCTATCTTATATTCGTTATATCCGCCCCTTTCTTTTGATTTGCATATGTTAGGATTCGATCAGTTATTTATTTTGCATACAATCAGAGGCTTTCTTTAAGTCAATAAATTAAAATTTGTCCTGTAGTAAATCTATTTTTATCTATAGTGCTCTATGATATCTCGTATGTCGCTATACGCTCATTATTCATGAAGATACTGTGTAGTACCCTTTTGGTAGTCACCTTGTTTGTTTTTTCTTACTTAATGTATTCGTTATTTCCTCCCCTTTTATTTGCTATATCGCATGTTAGGCTACCCGCCAACCTACCAAAGAAGAACACTAACACCTTACTATAGCAGAATAGGACACCTATACTGATTCCAAAAATTCACACAGAGAATATACCAATAGAATAGACCAATTTGCAGCAGACTATCCTAGACAGTTCCTCCTAGATATAATATAGTCTTGAACACACAACACAACATCTTTTATCAAAAACTCAAAGCAATTTTTGCAAAAACTAGCAGCAATAAATTGCAATTCCAACAATATGCTAGTCAGTTTTGATATCACCAGTCTTTTTACTAATGTACGATTGGAGAAAAATTTAAAAATAATAAGCGACAAATAATGGAGGGATGGTAGATTGACAACGCAATCAAAATTGAAAGTATCAGATAACATGAAGCTACTAATATTTTGCACTGGAAATACTTATTTTTTACTAAACAATAATTTCTATAAACAAAAATTAGGCTAAAACAACAATAGACAACGCTTTAAACCAAGCAAGGCGCACAAAGAAGAAGAATGGCCTTATCTTTATCTTCATTATTAGCAGATGTATTTATGGAGGATTTCGAACTAAACATTGTACACAAATAAGACAAACAAGCTACAATATGGTGGAGATATGTAGATAATGTGTAATCCATTTGGCCACATGCACCAGAAGCAATGGATAAATTTCTGATGGACATCAACAATAAAAAAGAAATAATTAAATTCACCATGGAATAAGAAAACAACAATTCACTTCCATTTCTGGAAGTGTTATTAATAAAAGAAAACACATTATATGCACCCAAAGCTTACAAAAAACTAACCCACACAAACAGATATTTAAATTACCACTCAAACCACAACGTAAACACAAAAAAAATAATTATCAAATCATTACGTGATAGAGCACGAAACACCTGCTAAAACGAAAAAGCATTCGAGGAAAAAAAATCCTGTTAGCCAAGGTTTTGGCAAAAAAGTTGACTATCCGTTGCTATCTATAAGCAATGAGGTCTTAGCCTCCTCAGGATTTCTCTCCCAATCTATCGCCTTTCTCCGCTAAGCACTTATTCCCATATTTTTCATGTCCTCATCGATGTTATCAAGGAACCTTTTTCTGGGTCCCTAACTTCTTCTTTGACAAGTGAGTCTACCAACGAGCGTTTTTCTAGGTGCGTCATTTTGTTTCATCCGAATTACATGCCATTTCCACCTCAGACGTCCTATCTCAATATGTTTTACAATATTTGGTTCCTGGTATATTCTATAAAGTTTGAAGTTGTATCATCTTTTTCACACTCCATTGTTATTCACTTCTCCATAGATTCGCCTTTCATACTTTGCTTTCGAAACATCCTATCATGTTTTCATTACTGTTTGTTAGAGGTTATGTCTCTGAACCATAGGTTAGGACTGGGCGTATTATTGTTTTGTAGAGTTTGTTTTATATTTCTCGATATAATTGTGGATTTAGGGAGGAGATTAAACCCAAAATAGCATTTTTTTGGCAGCGCAAATTCTGCGGTTTATCTTTGCAGTAGTGTTATTTTCAGCGTTAAGGAGCGCTCTCGTGTATACAAATTCGTTCACTGCTTCGATGACGGTGGTTGCATGCTTATTTTCATATACTTCGTTATGTTGGTGTTTATTATTAAACTCATTTTTGTAGCTAATTCTTTAAATGCTATATATGCTTCTCGTACAGCGTTTTCTGTTCGGCCAACAATAATAATAGCATCAGCATATGGTTGTGATTTGTGACATACGTATTATAGTCCGTGCAAGCACTCTTGACCACGGCGCAGTAGACGAAATTTGGTTTAGTTTCCACTTCCATGCGAAACGCACTGTACTATGCAACGTGAAAATATTGACTTGAAAATTTTTAGTTGTGTTTCTGACTTTGAGGTGTTAACTTCAATAAGTTTGTGTTTTCTCCCATTTACCTGTTGCGTATTCAAATTTATTAAAAGCGGTCAAAAGGTAGGTACTTTATCATCAATTAAAATACATAGGGGCGCATTAAGGAAATTTTAATAAAATTTTTTCATTTCTTTTTTGTTTTGAGACTGGTGCAAAACAAAAATTCCTTGCAGTCGGTTTCAATTAATCAGTTAATATTTGATATTGGAAAATCTTTTTTTTAAACTACTTCATATGTTACGATTTATGTTGATTTGAGTTTATATTTTTTTTGAAATCTTTGTTTTTTTTTTAAATACTTTATATTTTCATTTTCTTTACAGTGCCATCACAATCAATAACAGCGTGCTATTCACAGTCAGGGCTGACATATTGTTTACAATGTGTATAGTTTTTAAAAAAGGAGCAAGAAAAAAACAACACAAAATCTTCGGTTTTAAATATGGTTGTGGAAGACACTGAAATTTCTAAAAGTAGCGTCCAAAGAATCATTAAAGAAGGAGAGAGAGTTTCCGATTTTTCATCTCCTTCAGGCAGCTCGGGAAATGTCTTTAAATCTCCAGAAAAAAATTAATCAGCCAAAACCGAAAACCAACGTCGATGGTTATGAGTGAGAAATTATAAGAAACACAGTGGATACTTTTGCAATGATTCATTACAGCAGGCCTACAATGTCAGCTGTTTACAACGCTGTTAAGAATGAGATTAATTTCCAAGGTAAACTATCGTCGTTCAGAAAAGTGTTGAAGAAACTAGGTTTTAAATGGCAAAAAACAAATGACAACCGAAAAATACTCATGTAAAAAACGGATATTCGAGCCAAATGAACCGAATATCTAATAAAAATATAGAGCTGAGGGTTATGATGTTATTTACACTGATGAAACGTATCTCCACAGCAGTAACCTTTTAAGGAATTCAGGTATATAACTAAATCCAACTAATTACTAAAAGGAAATCCACGTATAGGTAGGTCTTCTTCTTCTGGTTCCTATCCGTTTCGGATGTTGGAAATCATATTGGCAATCATAACCTTGCTCGCTGCGGCTCGAAACAGCTCCGTTGAGGTTTTCTTAAACAATGTTCTTAAATTCCGCAGCCATGATATTCTCCTTCTACCGGGTCCTCGCTTACCTTTGACTTTATATTGCAATATAGACTGTAGCAGGGAGTAACGGTGCTCATTTCTCATAACGTGTCCCAGATATTGCAATTTTATGCGTTTGATTGTAAACAAAATCTCTGGTTCCCTCTTCATTTTTCCTAGAACTTCCTTGTTCGTGATCCTTGCTGTCCACGATATTCTCAGCATTCTTATATAAAGCC
Source organism: Diabrotica balteata (assembly GCA_918026665.1). NCBI lineage: Eukaryota > Metazoa > Arthropoda > Insecta > Coleoptera > Chrysomelidae > Diabrotica > Diabrotica balteata. Next base: position 48,388,667 of record OU898280.1, read on the forward strand.
TCATCTCAACTGCTTCACGTTTTTTAATAGTGGTGTCTGTAACCGTCCATGCCTCCGCCCCGTACAACAACACAGACAAAACATAGCATCTCAAATGTCTCATTTTTGTATCAAGGGATATGTTGTGACTTTTGAAGATGGCGCTCATTTTGTTAAAGACCATTCTTGCCTTTCCCATGCGGCACTTTATTTCCTGTAAATTGCTCCACTGTTCGTTAATAATAGTTTCCAGGTAACAATACTGTTTTAGTCGCTCTATCTGCGTCCCATTAATGTATAGATGAGCCCCGTTTATATTCTCCTTGCTGATAATCATTTGTTTTGTTTTGTGGGTATTAATGTTTAGTCCGTACTGTTCACTGTACTCGTTTATTCTGTCCATTTGCCTCTGAAGTCCCTCTAAACTATCTGCTATCACCATGGTGTCGTCGGCATATCTAACATTGTTTACTCTTTCACCATTTAGAAGGATGCCTTCGTCTATTCCGTAAAGAGCCTCGTTAAAAATTTTCTCTGAGTACATATTAAATATCAACGGCGATAGGATACATCCCTGTCTAACTCCACGTAGTATTTTTATGTGATCTGTTTCTTCTCCGTTAATTTCATGTATGCGGTCTGATTCCAGGAGAGTTCTGAAATTATTCTGAGGTCTTTGTCATCCAGGTCTGCCTCTTTTAAAATGTTTATCATCTTTTGATGTTGAACTCTGTCAAATGCCTTTTCATAGTCGATCAGGCACGCGTATACGTCGCAGTTAACGTCCCTGCATCTTTGAATCAGTACCTGTACTTCGAAAAGTGCCTCTCTGGTGCCCACTGCGTTAATGAAGCCGAACTGTCTGTTCGATATTTGTTCCTCGCACTTCTTATAAATTCTTCCATGGATGACTCTAAGAAACAATTTCAACATGTGGCTCATTAGGCTGATTGTTCGATATTCTTCGCACTTTTTAGCCCTCTGTTTTTTAGGTATTGCTATGAATTCTGATTCTAGATAGGTTGGTAGAACCTAATTATTGTTGTATTGTTTCTAATTGTTCTTATCTAACCTCATTAAAATTCCTAGTAATCTCAGATTTCTGGTAGATATGACGTATGGAGAATTCCAAACAAATTATAAATCAATCATTAGCATTTAACAAATCAGTAAATAAATTATCAATAAATCAAATTATTCGCTGTACCCCTTTTTTGAATATCGTTTAATTTACCGTCCTAAATACACTTGTAAATAAATAAAAAATTAGGTAATTTGTAAATAATTTGTAAGTAGGTACAACTGTTTAGAAATTTTAAAAATTTAAAAAATTTAAAAAAATTATTAAATTAAATGTGTATTAGTTATTCATCTCATAAAATATTAGTTATATGTCTCAACTAAAAATAAGAAATTGAAAATATAAACTTATAAACAATAATTTTGCAATAAATAATAGGGCTTTTTCCACGTTTAATACCGAAAGTTGAATACCAAATATTCAAAATACCAAATATTGAAAAATTAAAATATCAAATTAAAGCCAGTTTAAAAAAAAATTGAACAAAAATCATTGAAAATATAAACGAAATGCACATAAAAACCATTTGGTTATGCACCGCGCATTTTTTATTTATACTCAGTCCAACACTGTAATTATTTCGACAATTTCGAGGTTGCAGTTTTACTTACTTACTTACTCCGTGGCGTTACAACCCTTCGTGGGTTTTAGCCGACTCGACAACATGCCTCCACTGTTTTCTGTCTTGAGCAACCTCCATCCAATTCTCCACGCCCATAGTGCTTAGGTCTCCTGCTATATTATCTCGCCACCGGAGACGAGGGCGTCCGCGTGGTCTCCTTCCAGTTGGGACTTCCTGCCACACCAGTCTTACTGGTTGTTCGTCAGAATGTCTTCTGAGGTGTCCTGCCCATTGGAGTCTTCTGGACTTTATTTCTTTTATGATGTTGGCGTCTGGGTAAAGTTCTTCAAGCTCTTTATTAGTTCTTATCCTATATTGTCCTGATGCTTCATCAAGCACCGGACCAAGGATCTTCCTTAGGATTTTTCTTTCCCAAACACGTAGTCTCTCTTCATTTGCCTTTGTCATCGTCCACGTTTCGCTTCCATACATCACAACGGGTCGTATGATTGTTTTATAGACCTGTATCTTCGTACGTCGTGTTAGTTGTTTTGATTTTATAAGGTTTTGGAGGGCAAAAATACATCTGTTGCCGGCCTGAATCCTGTTGTTTATTTCTTGTGATCCGTTATTGTCTTCAGTTATTGTTGTTCCAAGATACTTGAATTCCCTAACGCGCTCAAAGTTAAAGACATCGATGGTAATGTTCTGACCGATTCTGTCTCTGCTTTGGTTATTGCGGCTCATATACATATATTTCGTCTTGTTTTCGTTGATTTGGAGCCCCATCTTCTCTGCTTCCTTCTCAAACCTTACGAAAGTCTCCTTCATCCTTAATCGCGTGTTTCCTATTAGATCTATATCGTCTGCAAATGCCAGTAGTAAGTTTGGTCCTTCTCGATGAAATACTGTATTCGGTTTTTCGATTCTTGCACTTCTGATTATGTGCTCCAGAGCTAAGTTGAAGAGTTGTGGTGAAAGTGCATCTCCCTGTTTTAGTCCATTGTTTATTTCAAATGTCTCCGAGTATTGTTGTCCAACTCTCACCTTACATCGTAACCGTTCCATACACATCCGTATCAACCGGACTAGTTTTTTTGGAAAGCCAAGTTCCTGCATCGCTGTCCACAGTCTGTCCCTACATACTCTATCAAATGCTTGTTTAAAATCTATGAACATCTGATGAAGCTCACGATCAAACTCCCAGCATTTTTCCATTATCTGTTTTATTGTGAATATCTGGTCAATTGTAGAGCGGCCCGGTCTAAATCCGCATTGATAATCTCCAACAATTTCTTCTGTGTATGTTTTGGTTCTTTCTAGCAGGATGTTTGCAAGGATTTTGTAGTGGTGTTTAGGAGTGTTATTCCCCTGTAGTTAATACATTGCTTTTTGTTTCCTTTTTTGTGTATTGGTACAATAACCCCTTCTTTCCATTCATCTGGCATTGTTTCTTCTTGCCAAATGTCTTGAATTAGCTTGTATATCGAACTGTACAATGCTTCTCCTCCATGTTTTTAAGCACTCTGCGGGTATACCATCGCTACCTGGTGTCTTATTATTTTTGAGTTTTTTAATTGCCTGTATTACTTCTTCGTATGTCGGGTATTGGTCTTCTATTTCAGCTGTATGTACCTCTATGTTTGATGTACTTCTGCTAGATTGGTCATTCAATAGTTGATAGAAGTATTCCTTCCAGGTTTTTAAGATTTCCTTGTCATCAGTGATAAGCTGTCCACTGTCGTTTTGAAGAAAGTTTCCTGTTCTTGCTTGGTACCCGGTCTTAATATCTGAAACTCCTTTAAAGAACTGCCTCGCTTGTTTGTTCTTTCTTTTTTCTTCTATTTCTCTGATTATTTGTTCCTGATACTCTCTCTTCTTCCTTTTCATTAGTTTTCTTGTCTCTGTTCTTCTTTGTCTATACATTTCATTGTTGTTGTGCGAGGGGCTTTGTACCATGTTCCTTCTAGCCATATTTCTTGCTAATATGGAGTTCAGGCAATCATCATCGAACCATTTTTTTGTTGTTTTCTTTTTGTGTCCTAGTATTTCATCTGATACGCTTGTCAGAGCTACTTTGATATTTTTCCAAGCTGAGTCTACGTTGTTATAGTTTTCTGTCTGTGCTAGAGCGATTTTTATAGCCTTTTGAAATTTCTGTTCTGTCTCCTTATTACGTAGAACTTCGGTATTCCATAATTGTGTTGGTGTATTCTTGTGTGTTTTTTTGGACGCTATTCTTGTCCTTATCTTCGCTTTTACAAGAAAATGATCCGTGTCTCCATCAGCTCCTCTTAGGCTTCTTACGTTTAGACAGTTACTACCCCTCCTGGCATCTACTAGAACATGATCAATCTGATTTCTTGTGACGCCGTCGTTGGAAACCCATGTTTGTTTGTGTATATTCTTGTGTTCAAACATTGTCGATTTTATTAGTAGATTGTGGGATGCTGCAAAGTCTATTAGCCTTGTTCCATTATCGTTGCTAACATCGTGAAGACTATGGTTACCTATTGTTGGTTTGTACGCTGCTTCCTTCCCAATCTTTGCATTGAAATCTCCTAAGATAATATGCATGTCCTGTTTAGGTAAATTATTTATCAGTTCCTCTAGTTTCTCGTAGAAGTTATCTTTTACATGCTCTTCCTTTTCCTCTGTCGGTGCATGGGCAGCAACTAGGGAATAGTTATGTAGTTGTCCTTTGATTCTGATATAACAAAGTCTTTCATTAACGGGTTTGAAAGTTAAAACTGACCCCACAAGACTTTCCTTGACTATAAAACCAGTTCCGAATTGATGTTCTCGTTCGCTTCCGCTGAAAAATACTACTGATTTATTAGTTTTTAGTGTACCTTCTCCAGTCCATTTAATCTCTTGTAGAGCAGTTATGTCCATGTTTCTGGATTCAAGTTCTTTGACCACCTGAGTTAGGGCTCCAGGCCGATATAGGCTTAGTACGTTCCAGGTTCCTATATTCATTGTCCTTTGTCGTCGCTTTTGTCGTCTTAAAAGATCCGTCCTTATCCGAGGCATGTGCTTCGTTTTCATAACTATGTTTTTTTTACAAGAAGGAATAGTTAGTCCCTTGCTTAACCCTCCTCCTTTCTCATCCTGGACTTGGGACCAGGCACCGGCGGAGGGACCAGGCAACGGTTCCATTTTTGGTTAGTATAATTCCACTTACAATAGAATCTTTCTGCCTTTACGTGAATTTTGACTTCGCCTTCGCGCAGCTACATGGTGTGACATGGTCAAGAGTGCTTGCAAGTGCTATACTTTTTCTAGACTCAGATTGAACATTATACAGAGAAGAGGATCCCCCTGGCGCAGCCCGTTATTTATTTTAAAAGGTTCAGACAGTTCTACCTGAATTCATACTCTACATTTAACCCTTTTAAAAGTTAGTTTTGTTAAATTTACCAACTGATTTGGAATTCATAACTCTTTCATTGCTTGGAACATTTCTCTTCTAGTCACAGAGCCGTTAGGCTGCTTTTTACTCTATAAATGTGATGTGATGTGATGAGTATCAATGCTCTATTTCAGGGTTTTTTCTAAAATTTGTTTCAGGGTTGCAATCTGATGAATTGTCGACATACCACTGAAACCTCTGAAAACAGCCTAGTATTTTCCTACTATCTGCTCTGCATATGCTGCCATACGGTGACATAGTACTGTGACAATATTCTAATCATTGGTGAGGGATTTCTGTGCCCATATTTCTTTTATAAGCTTCTTTCATGCTATTATGAAATCGTTTCCACCTTCTTTATATAGTTCAGTTGGGAGATTATCCGGGTGATTTGTTTTTGGCTAGTTTTTTAACTGCATCTTTAACTTAAAGAATCGGTATTTTCTCTTGCCTCTCGTCTGTTCCTCTTACCTCATTTCTTTCGTCTTCCAGGTTTTCTTCTTTTTCCCTGATATTAAGTGCCTGGTTAAAGTATTTCATCCATGTATTTAATACATCTTTCTTTGTTGTTAATAGGTCGCCATTGTGACTTCTGCATTGCATTGAGTTCTTTTCTGTTGATGTTAACTTTATTATAGAATGCTTTGATTTCTTTCTTTCTGTTGAGGTTTTCTATATATTTATGTTCCCTAATTGGGTGGTTTTGTTTTTGTTTCTTTTGTGTATCCTCTTTTCTTCTCTTCTCTGTATCTGGTAATACTCTAACAAGGCATTTTACAAGATTAAACAAGGAAGCAACAAACCACCTCAAGCAATGTAGAAATACTCACAAGAACGGAAATTAACATGACACCAATACCATATGTAAATTGCTTATAAAAAATTGTAATGGATAGTAAATAAGTACATCACAACATTAAAACAACCAACACACTTAGATATATCTCTGTCCAAAACGAAACCTAACAACACACAAGAAAAATTATAGAACTGCCTATATAATATAATACAATATAATTTATAAAATACCCTGGAAATTTGTTAACCATACATCACACATCAAGAACAGAGTATTCGACAAATCTCAGATATGCATGAATTCCTGGAATATCAATTCCAGGGTGAAACTAAAAGGTGAGTCGGTAATCATGAAAGAAACAAACTTGAAAAAAGTAAAAACAAATAGCAGCATCAGCAATTGCATCAGGAGAATTTAGTAGGCTTTGGTTGCCAATACTAGACGTGAAAGTCTATATTTTAATTTCAAAATACAACAAGAACATACCAACAATAGCGAATTAACGTAAGTCGCGGACATCACTACAATTATACAGGATACATGCAACACACAATACAAAAACATATACTCTACGATAAAGGTCAGAAATTGAAATTCTGAGCATAAAAACATGAATCTCACATTTTTGTCAACGAAAAGAAGGCTAGAACACAGAATAAGAAACTATCAGAATGCCCACTCTGCTTGAAAAAATGAGCACGCGCATCTCGTTCGCGCAGACGTTCAGCCATGTTTTAGACGGAACCAGTGCTGTTCAGCGAAAATTTATCTGGCGTGCTTTGAAAAGTTCACTGTAGCGTGTGTTAGCACAGAATAAAATTCTCAGCTTAGAGGGTTTTGTTACGTCTCATTTTCAAGCCTTTTCAATATTTCTGTGGTATTAGTGTGTTCACTATTTGTCATTTGAATTATATATAATTAATATAAATGTAAATTAATTATTGATAATATATATATATATATATATATATATATATATATATATATATATATATATATATATATATATAATTATATATATTGAAAGGAGTACGACCGTCTAAATTTAAATACACAATGTGAGTGGGATTAAAATCTCACTGTAAATAAGGATATCGGTCAAGGAGAAATAAAAAATGAAAAAACTATTTTAATCTTTTAATAGAAAACGTTTCGTGCAGTATTTCTGCACTTCTTTAGTTCTAATGATTGTAAAGTTAATATAGATGTCAAAAAATGTCAAATGCATATGTTGAGATGTTATAAAATACATTAAATAAATACAAAATAAGTTACAGTAAAAAATTACATTAAAAATTTTATTTTAAATTTATACAAACATTAAAAAGTTGCCAAAATGTCACAATATGTTAACAAGAACAGTATAATATAATCCAACACTTCTATTCTATCGCTGATGTACAATACATATATCGAAACATGAAACCAGGAGAAAAAGTAACTTGTTTTAATTAGAGCTTAGTGAACAATTTGAAAAAAATATTTTTATTGAAAAAAGTATGGAAAGTTAACTTTATTGTTAGATGCACAAATGTAATTAAAAAGGCAACTATTTTTGATAGATAGGGATCTATCTATCAAAAAGCAAAATCTATTCCGAAAAGCAAAACAAAAAATAATATGGCTTTAGAAATCATTCTTTGTATGAAAAATTAACTTGATGACAAAAATACTTATTTACAGGACAGAATAGAAAAGTCAATTTGTTTAAAATCTAATTATAAGAAGATACATGGACGTATAAATAAAGAAGAAGATACCTTCTGTACGGACTTGAAAATGTAATGTAATATAATAATAAATAGTATGTCAATCAATTTATAGATATTTTGTGCAATAAAAAAAAGCCTTCCTAACAAAAAAATTAATATAATGCCTTTATCATATATATATAAATATATATATATATATATATATATATATATATATATATATATATATATATATATATATATATATATATATATATAATATTGTGAAACTTTGTCAAAAAATAACAAGAGACAAATTGTGCAAAAATATTGGAGTGAAAGAGTATGCATTATATAAGTCACCTTCATGCGGATGTAGTGTAATTATTTACAGCAGTTTTTGCAGATAATAGCCGAAATTCGTATATAGCATGGCACGGGAAAACGAAGTAATTAAAAAAGAAAGAGCACTTTTATCTGTTTTATTTATTTTATTTACTAATTAATTATTTATTTAAATAGCTAATTCGTTAATAAAAAATATATTCCTCTTGTACTAGGTGGAACATGATATCCCATTGGTGCAGAATTACATTCCGCGTTAGGCCCATTTGATTGTATTGCTTTATATAAAGATTTATTTGAAATACTTTCGGCAAAAAATTCATAAGATTTACCATGACTACAAGAATCCATCATCTAAAAAATTTCGTTTTCATTAAATCTAAACCACATAAAATATGTAAACAGTAACGAGCAATTTAATAAGATTTTGTGCAAATATATATACATATATATATATTATATATATATATATATATATATATATGTCTTCATATCAAGGCGAGATCCGTTTGTATCATAAGCTATACAAAATGAGATCCGTTTTGCAAGGCGAGATCCGATTTTGGATCTCACCTTGTATTCACGTGTATATAGTGACATCTCGATGTAACAATGATGGGGTACAAAGAAATCGATTTTGTCTGGACCTCATTTTGCACCCTTTTGGTGAATTTTATATTGCAGTAGTTCCACTAAATCCGCTGTAGAGGCAGTGCGAGCGATCCGTGTGTATATGCTAAATATACATTTTGTAGACAACCCGAGATCCGGTAAATTTGGCAACATCGCAAATGAATTTTACAGTCAGACCTCTCACTCCCTTCGGCTTATTTCCGGTTTGAATAATATTATTTACATTATTAAAGAGCTCTGTCCAGAAAGGCGATTGTCAAATATCTCGAGAACTAGACGTCGTATCGAAAAAACTTAGGAATTCTTTTTTAATGGTTTTTCAAAATCTATATACTTATGCAATAGCAGGGTTCTTATTCTCCCTGCGAACGCGTGGGTGTAGCAACTTTGAATTTTCAACTGGAACCCTTCATTTTTATTTAAATAAACATTTTGAAATTAGATTAGAACTATTATGGATATAGATATAAAATTAGAATAATTAATTAAATTAGAAATTTAGAGTTGAAAATACAAAGCTTTTGTGTGAATCTATAATAGCTTCTTTGACCAGTGGAAAGAGCTTCAAAATCGTCGTTTTGATGACATTTTTAGGAGTTAGATGATTTTAAGTAATTTTTTAGATAACATTATGTAGAACACGTTGGTAAGTACTCAAAGTCTAAAAAATTTCGGAGACGTTGTTTATTTGTAGTATTATTTTTTTACAATTTTTCTTCGCATATCTTCTCCACTGTTTGTTTTACAAAAAATGTCAAAAACTTATTTTAATCGCTTTTAAAAGACCTACAAAATAAATCTAACCGCGTTCAATTTGAATGAGAGTTAGAAACACAAATCTGTTTTGCATATCATTTATAATTAAGGGACCAACTATGCTGTTCACGTACTATGTTAAGATTCCACGGGAATATTTTTCAATATATGTAGTTCATTTATGCTAAACATGGACACTGTACGTCAAATAGTTTACGAGCTATAGCTTTATAAACAAATTAACTTTATATTTCCTTTAAATTCGTTTACTGAAGAAAATCCAAATTTAGCTATACAGCTCGCACTCCCTCGTAGGGGAAAATTCACTCATCCCAGATACCCACGTTATCAAAAGGATTGACCTGTGGGACTCTTTCTGTGTTCGATTCCTAGGTGACTTGGTACATCAGGGTTTGTCCCAAAAATTTTCATACATTATTATCTAGTATTATATAAAGCTTATTAAGGACGTTGTAACGGCGTTAAAATTCAAAAGCTTGTGATATATTAAACATCTAAAATTGCAACGGTTTTTCCCTGGCAGCAAATTTCACGTTCAAGAACAAAGGATAGTAATAAAAACAATTAAATCTATGTACCTATTTCTTAATTATTATCTTGTGTTAGTTATCTTTCTCTATGTTAGACTCTTCATTACTATAAAAAGAAGTAACACTCTCTATGGTTAAAATTGTTCACGTTTATCACCTTTTTTGTAAAATTTCACTTGGGCAATAATATATTTACAAGAACCAATGAATTTGATCTCGTTTCCGATTACATGAGCATTGGAGCCCCTGTACAGTCCGACAATTAGAAAAAAAACCAATATAATAATTATTCGTCACAAAAAGGTAAAGATAAACTCATCTTTTACACCTATTAGGAGTATAGTATATGTATGTATGTTTCTTCAACTTGGATTCCGTGCTTAAAACTGGTACCAGCTCTACATTTTCTTTACTCCATCCAGTTAGCAACAGATTCGGGAGTCAAAGTCTTGGTGTCACACTACATACTCATACCTTCGTTTGGATGAGTATGTACACGAATATTATATATTATACTGTCTGAAGTAGGAGAAAGTTTATATGGACCATTACAAAGATTGTTAGTACTGGTCAAATACAAAACCAATCCTTTTAGGGTTGTAGAGGTTCTTGAACACTATTGATTTTAAAATTTTTGCATAGTCGCCAAATGATTTGCAGTTGGAGGGTTTGCCAACGGCTTGGATTAAACTTATACCTTTAAGAATGCGACACTTTGTTACTTTATAATGGTAATGGTAGATATTTAGACATAACTGTAAACTGTCCTATTATAGAACCTAAGGCAGATTTATTTGATGGTATCGATAAAACTCCTACAGGTACAAGTGACATTGGATATGCTGTAAATTCATATTTGAAAATATTCTCATAATATTTATGTTACTTTCAATTGCCTTGGTTGTTAGTATTTTTTATAAAAGCTCCTGCTCAGCATTAATCATTTTTTTCTTTTCAGAGACAGTTTTATAGTGTTGGAAATGTTGAAAGTACTTCTTGTATGCTGAAAAAATTGGGAGTTCTAACAGTAGGAAGCAATTTTGCTAGGCTCTTCTCCATTTTTTTTGTATATTTAGTAAGGGTATTTGAACATTTGGGGATGCAATCTTATTAGCTGAAATTACGAGAAGACGATCTACGCTTTTGAAAAATACATTAAATCGTAAAAAACTGATCATGTGGTTTTTGTACAGAATATTCGTCAATTTTCATCTGTTTTTTTTTCTATTGTCTACGTTTTGACTTGAGTGGTTGCTTAGGTCTCATGATGCACGAAATTCATCTACCATCATTCCAATCATATTGTAGCTTAACAACCATTCCTCTAGTTTGGTGCTGGTTTTAATCAATCTTACGATTCCTCCTGCATCTTTTGAGTTTGTATTTATATGTTTCAAGCTGGATCTACAAATAGTTGGTTAAAGTTTCTGTTCAAACTTTTCACAACAAAATTTTTTCTCATAAAGTCTTCATGCAATTCTGGAGCCTTATCAGCAAGTTTGTACATGTCCAACAAATGTAATGTTCCCCAAAAAGAATAGTTCACATGGTCAAATGCAATGAGGTAGGGGTACATTTTTCTAAAACTAGAACAAAAATGTATTCTCCAGTTTCCGCTTCTTTCAGCAAACGAAAATGGAAATGGACTTTACGGAAAGAAACATGCCGTAATCTGATTTTTGACTCAAGTTCACTGCCATACCTGCTGCTGTTCATTAAAATAATTTAAAACTTCTAATATTAAAAATCTCAGCACAGTGGATTTCGTGCTATTAGTAAAAAATAATGCACAATGATGCACTTTCGCAATCGAATATACAATACAACAGAATTTCAATGTAAAATCGACCCTAACAACATCGCCATTACTAAAGTCGATTTAAGGTTGACTTCAGATTATGAATCTCGCCCTTCCTCGCATCTCTGCGTTTGCCACTGTGCGTCGTGACATGCCTTTCGATTTATTTAATTTTTTCTTAAACTATTTATCCAATCGACATTCTAAACAAACCGACATGTTCTCTGATGTTTGGTCTATAACTTTTATAGAAAGCCATTTTTTGCTAGACCCAATATTTTTTCGGGGTAGAGCGAGGAGAAACGATTTTAAAAATATGGGTTTTCAGACTCATTCTAAGTCATTTTGTATGAAGGCACTCCGTATACAACAATGGTTTGACGTATTTTTATAAATAAAATAAAAATATTTCTAATGTCCGGATCGATATGCAAATTTGAAGAATGAATTTTCGGATATCGTAGATTAGAAAAAGGACGAACAACAAATTAGCACTTTTTTGTAAGGCTCCCCACCACTCCCCTCACGCTACGATTTTTGGACGACCAAGTGATTTTGCATTAGAAAGATATTATGCCGGGTCCAGACCAAACAGACAAAACAAAAACATTCATGTTTCGCGACAAAGTGGCGACAAATCGAAAACATTTGTTGAGACATTTCTGAACAATTTTGTTTTGTTTGCAAATTTAAAAACTTTTTCAGGTCCCGTCTCAGGTCGGTAAAGATAAAAAAGTCTGTGTTTTGTCTGTGTATTTGACGACAAGTTGTCGGCGCAGTGTGGACGCGTGTGCGTGCCAAAACGAGTTAAGCAGTAGGAGAAATAGAATGTACATTTTTTATCAAAATTAAGTGTATTTTTCTGTTACTTAGTCTTAACACAAATGTTCACTCAACTCCCTCCATCCAACTCCAACCCACAACATTTGTACTCAAATCCACCCAGCACTGACACACAACATTCATACTCAAATCCTCCCAGCATTGACACACGTTCATACTCAACTCCTCCCAGCATTGACACACATTTATACTTAAATCCACCCAGCATTAAACATTTATACTCAAATCCACCCAACACGCAACATTTATACTCAAATCCACCCAGTGCTGACCCACAAAATTATTACTTACATCCACCAAACACCAACACCCAACCTTTATTTTTACATCCACCTAGTATTGACACAGAGCTTTCTCAGTATTCAGATCAAGAAAACGAACGAAAATGATGATGAACTTTTTGAATGTAAAGCAAGTAGACTCGTCATTATTTTGTATGTAGTATGTACATATCGTGAACTTCTTTTGTATTAAACATTTAACCAATAAATATGGAGTTTATTTTAAGGGATATTAACAGAAAAATAGTAATGAAAAGAGTTTAACATACCTGTACATAACCACTAAGACTGTTAATTAAAGCTTTACATATTTTAGGTATTATTACAGATATTGATTGTTTTGATACTTTTGAAAGATACATTAGGCTGTGGTAGGAATCACCTGTTGCTAAAAATCTTAAAGTGATTGCTAACCTTTCAGTTACACTCATAGCATTTCTAAAGTTAGTATGTCTTTTTGCAACTGCAGGACCAACAAGGCATATTAGATTCTCAAAATCTTCGGTGGACATTCTTAAAAAAATTTTGAGGCTTGATCGAATTTCACCACTTAGTCGAATATCATCTGCTCGCAGCTGAACTAACAATTTGTCTATTGAACAACTTTCTCGCATTTTTAGGCTTGATCTAATCCAAAAACGTTTGGGTTTTCTTTTAACAACCTGGGATGATGATGAGAGCAAAAAAAAAACTTGCGGCTAGCAATAAATCTTCAGTTTCATTTTTTTCTTGATTAAAACGCCACATGGTTAACCAACACTAATCACAACAACAACGTCACCAACTGAATTTGTTTTTATATTTTGTTGTTCTGGTGCGGACAGTTTGTCTCAATTTTGTTTTGTCTTTTGACAACAAATTTTGTCGCCGGTCTAACGTGTTTTTGTTTCAGAATTGTGTTTTCATTTTGTCTGCTTGGTCTGGACCCGGCATTAGAAACGAATGAAAATAGATTTTGCATTTTAGCAACAAAGTGCCCACCGAAATCTATTCTAGGAGCCTTTTTCCAGTACATTTACTCTTCAGTATGGAATTGTATTTACTCTTGTACAAAACTAATATTTTTATGTTAAAACACGATTAGAATGTTAAAATGATAGCTTTTGTTATACAGATAAACTGTTTAGTTTAAATAATTTCCCCTTTTTAATTTTGTACATAAATATTAAACAAAAAGAGCTTTGAGAATAGATTTCACAAATTCAATAAAACAGAGCATTTTAGTAATTCGGTTATAAAGTTTATGTTGAATTATTTAATAATATACATAAAAATTATAATCATTACTTAGCTTCTGTTATCTTTGAATTTTGTTTCACTACTTCAACTGACCGCTGCCCTTGCAATATTTTTAAAATACAAAACACCATAACCGCAAATTACTTTACTGTTTGAGTAGGAAATATGCAATACAACACGAGCTCCGGTCGCTCGACTAATACTCTTTAGAGCTGGCAACAGTGTCTGATCTCGCGTTGATCTGTAAATATCTAAAATTTCGTATATAAGTCTTCCCCTTCCCTTTTCAGCTACGGATCTCATTTTGTTGTAAATTTATCAAAAAAATTTAAGTTCAAAAATCTTTTTCCCCTCTAAGTGTGCCATGATTATTATATTAATTATAAAGATAGTTATGAACAATATACTCCATTAATTAATTTCCTATTGGTGGATCTCGGGTTGTCCTCGATTTAATCGGATCTCGCCTTGATATGAAGACGTATATATATATATATATATATATATATATATATATATATATATATATATTTATGTATATATATTATTATATGATATATATAAATATATATATATTATATATATATATATATATATATATATATATATATATATATATATATATATATATATATATATATATATATATATATATATATATATATATATATATATTAATCGTCCGAGCCGACCATCCCCCATGAGCCGACATTTTTGGTTTTTGAGCGTTTTTTTTTTGGACAAAAAGTAATGTTCGTCGATTTCAGGTAATATGACGAATTGGAAAATGACTTTATGACTTATACATACTTCCGAAGTATAGATTAAAACTTGATAATGTGTAAATTTTTTTTCTAAAATCAGCTAAGTGATAAACAAAATTTAAGTAGACTCAAGATATGTAAAATGGTGATTCTATTAATTAATTAATGGTTAATTTACTTATTAATTAATTAATAAATAAATTTTGCACTATAGGAATGGTTTTTTCTCTGGAAACGTTTCTAAACAAGTTACTGACGTCAAAAGAAACTAAATATAAGAGTACATGTAAATTTAGTACTGACAATCTATTTACTAGGTCGGTCGAATTTTTAACAGAATAACTAGGATGCAAAGATAGTAAATATTTTAAAATAGAGTTGGTACATTTAGATAAAAACTAACTAGGGGTCTCATTGGTAGGTTTACCCTACCAGTTTTATGAATACTTGGTAAAACATATAATCTTGGTAGTTGGGTATTTGACAAAATAAAGTTTTTCTATTTAGGATCTATCTATACTTGAGAATCAAATTTGTAGGCAGTAAATTCTCGGAACTGTGAATGCGATAAAGCATCGCATCAGTTGCCAGTTTGTAATAATAGATATTTTAGCAATTTATAATTTAATCATTGACATGCAGCAAAATTATCATATTAATGATCGTTTTGTATTTGTTAAGGTATATAATAAAATGTATTTGGTAACATCAATATTTAGGTATAATATTATATTTATATACAATAATTATATATAAAAAACTTTTAAAGTACGATAATATTCTTTGTAAAAGTCATACATGACAACATCGCATTCTAGGACCGGTCGAAAGGAATAATAGATCAACGTTATCATAATATAGAGAGAGATAAATTGCTCATTGACATCCTAGCTTAGCAATCAGTAGCGTATCGTTCACACTGTTGCAGTGACTTTTAAAAATTAATCTTAATATATTATGATATGAGACTTATATTTAACTTTGAAGTGACTTATTATCACAAAAAAACACTTACTTTGAAATTCCAAAATTTTGTACAAAACATACGAGACAAAGAAACTTTCTATGACATTTAATGACAAACTATAATTTTTTTTAATGACATTTTTTGTTTATTACAAAAATTAATTATTAAAAAGGCAGATAGAGAGATTTACCCTGCTGTTATTTCAATGAAAGGTTTCTTTTCATTGGAATTACTTATATTTTAAATATACTAATTTACATAATTAGAAAAATCCAATTCTGAACTTGCTGATTACATGAAGTGAACTTTTAGTTTTAGTGAACATATAAACACTCACACATATATATTATAATTAAATAAAATAAATCGAATCGAATATACCTAATATATATAAGTATTCATTTTTTTAAGAGCAAAGTATATTGGTACAAAATGTATTTTAGTTTGAGAACTAGGTTAACAAAATAAACTCACTTACATACGAAAGTAATCTTAATAAAAGTGGTTCGACCTCCACAGGAAATTAAAATATTAATCATCGTATGAAGACGACTCGTCGGCTGATGAAGAGCTATCGCGACCACTATTATTTACATTGATAATTAATGGTCCAACCGAAATGTCCACTCTTGTGTCTAAGTCCCACATTCTATCTTCTTCTTTTATAGTGTGTCTTATACAATTTTTCCATGACTCAGGTGTGACATTTTGTATGGCAGTAGCTAACAAGCACTTCACCTCCTCCATTTTAAAACTCAAGTTTTCCCTTGCCGCTTGGTTTTTTATTTGAGCCCATATAAGCTCGATAGGGTTCAGCTCACAATGATAAGGAGGGAGGCGATGTACAATTATGTTGTTTGCACGAGCTATTTCATCGACTGCATATTTCTTGAAAACGGGTATATGTATCCTCACGAGGTTTAATAATTGTACTTTCAACATGTTGTCATCGAATGGTATATTTTTTTGAGAAAGCCAGTTGATTATTTCACCTTTCCGCCAGGCAGTCGTTGGTGATGGCTCCAATCATTGACTGTGGTATGACGCATTGTCCATAACAACGACAGAATTTGCTTTTAAGGCTTGGTAGAATAGTTGAAAACCAACCTTCGAATCTTTGAGCGTCCATTTCCTCATGGTAATCGTTGGTTTTCTTGGATTTGATTTAAAAAACCCGAATCGCTGCTTATATTTGTTATTATGAGCCTCCGTCCTTTACCCACTGATGTTTTTAATCCTAATGAAAGCTCTTCAATGAAGGCTTGTCGACGACTTTTAATTTCCAAATCTTGCCACACCTTTGAGATAGTATGGCCTTGATTTAGAAAAGTTTCATCTAAATAGTATACTTTTCGTCCTTCACGACGATACTCTCGGATTTTTTGTAAGTAATTTCTCCGCCACAAAACAATTTCATCTTTTTCTAAAAAAACACTATTCCTGCTTCTTTTTATATATTTCATGTTCATTTGTTCTAATGTTTGCAATAAAACACGTCGTGATATTTTGGGTATTGAATTATCGGAATTTATTTCAACTTTCTTTAAGGTTGGGATTTCGTTCCGAAAAAAGAAAGCATGGAATTTCCTCCGAATAGCATATTTGGTATGATCTTCAAGCTGAATGCGTTTTCTACCTCTGGTTTCAATGGTTTCAACAGATCCATCATTCAATTTGCCTTCACTTTGTTTAAAATTGTTTACAATTCTGTATACACTTCTCGTCGAAACTTTAGTCAAATCACTACACAGAGTAACTACATCGTTAACGGACATACTTTTATTCCTTTCACGGGGTCCACAATACACATTGAATATAATAATTTTTTTGTCCCATCGAAAAATTTGGACGTCCTTTACTTTTACTTCTTTCACTTTCCATATTACTCATAACAGTAAAATACTTGTTCACTGCTTAGATAATCTAATCGATATGTGAGTCATGTCCTGCGGTGGGGCCACGATGAGTAAAATACTATTTTGCTAACGTCACGTTGCGTAGCAACGACGAATAGAATCGACGGTTGCTGGGCAATGTGACGTCAGCAAAATAGTATTCTACTCATCGTCATCACACCACTGTTTATTTCGATAGCAAAACAACTGAATACCTGAGTAGCCGACGTTCACCGACTATCGCGGTTTTAGGGAGGTGTAACTGTTACCTTCTAAACTAAAATTATTCAATAAATATCAACTTTCGTACTAAAGTAAGTAGTTTAAATCGGCCTCTTTTAATCTCAGGAATCTAAGATTATGTTACGGCTATTCGTTACCAAACACCATGTATATTATATTAATATATATATAATAACCCAAATGTTAACAATAATCATATTAAAATTAAGATAATTATAAATAGGTACATATTTATTTAATACAAGTAGCTTTGTCGTAACTTCTTATGATATTTTTCGTACGCCATTGGAAGACCTACAATAGCAATGAATCGTCACTATTACTTCCAAGAATTTACTGCCTAGATTTCTGGATTCTGACTATAGACGTATCTATCTAGATGTATTGGAAATGCGTTTAATAAAATCCAATATGTCTTGTATAAATAGAAAGTCTGACACAGATAAACTGAGCAACATTTATTGTTACTTACTAACAAAACGTCAAAAATGAAATAAAGACTTACTTTTACATATACACACCATAATACACCTGCATGCAAAACATGTTGTATACCATCAAGACAGGTTTAATACATTACGTTCATTAACAAAACATGAAGAATACCTAATTACATTTTAATCATACATTCTATTTTTGTTTTTTCCCTTTCTGTTCTCTATGGATCAGTTAAAACACACCATCAAAAGATGTCACAAATGAAGTTTTATTATCCTTTTAACTAAATTTTAAAATGTATTTTGTCCATTATTTTATATGTTATATTTTATATGTGTGTTTATAATGTTGAGTGCCATAGCTTTATATAAATAATCTCAACGTCTAGTAAGTCGCACTGACAATTTGTGATGTATTGTAAATATTTACACATTCTTCTAATTACAGTGTCTTGGAAAAGGAATAAAACAATTCCGAAGCTAGACGAAAAGTCAAAAGAGTGTTTCTATAACATCCCGGCCAAACTTCTGACTGCAGCCCTAATAAACTTTGTTTATATATATATATATATATATATATATATATATATATATATTATATATATATATATATATATATATATATATATATATATATATATATATATATATATATATATACTAAATTGCAAATACTATTAATATTACAAAATTTACCTGCCAATCTTTAGAGCACCCAGGTTGAGGGGGACCACCTCCATTTGGATAAAAATCGACATGCCCTATTGCATTCTTAATACCAAGAAATCCCCCACAAGTATGTATGATATCTACAAATTCTGCATCGTAGATATTTAGATGATCATCGGGTACTATTGTGAATGACGGTAAAGCCGGATCTAATCCTAGAAAATGGCAAACTATAAATATATGTAATAGTAATAGAATTAGGGATGGCATGAGGAACTAGAGCGGTATCTCGAAATAGGTTTCAACCGTTTGTTCCACGCACGAGTGACAAAACGTCGACGGCATCGATTTCGATTCCAACGGTGCCGCATTAGTTGAGTATACTTTGCGCATCGATCAGTCAAGAAATTTACAATGCAACTTGAACTGGTTTCTCGGAATAGGTTTTAGGCATTAGATTAGAGAACGCATAGGCAGCGTTCGTTTGGTTTGGATTCCAACATCGTCGCCTTAGTTAGACAAAATAATTTCAGGTCGATACGGTTGCAACAGCTTTCTAATTCACGGCAAGTAATAAATAAAGTAAAAATTAGTAAAGATTTCTTTGGGAAATATTTCTATATTAGGATGTTTCCGTAATAAATGTTTTTTTAGATTAGAAACTGTAGTTTTATAGGACATTATTATTTTACAAATGTTACATTTTGCAATTTGTTTTGTTGCATCCGCAACGGAAAAAAGATTTCATACAATACTGGTACGCCTATTCATATTATCGAAATATATAAAAATCACTACGAAACTTGACATTGATTTATACTGTGTCAGCAACTGTGAAAATAAATTCTACCTAAATGTTGTAGCACAACTAGGAGCAAGCAAGCGGTGATCGGTGATCGATATGAAGTGTTTTCACGTCGGAATCATAAACTTGCATTAGGTTTCTGGAATAGGTATGTGGTTGGAATAGTTTCAGTTCCAACCTATTACCGAAAAATGCTATTCTGTACAATCCTTAAGTCAAATTGGATAATTAATTTTACAAAACAATTTACTTATTTTCCAAACAAAAGCTACACACGAAAAATTTTTTTTTCGCTTATATTAAACAATCATTTTGCATATACAAAAAAAGAAAGTTAAGATTTATATATATCTTTTACACTGTTACGTACTATATTGTAAGATAGTATTCAGTTAAAAACAATTTGGCGTATGACATGAATTATAAATTATCATCATTTTCTAGTCTGCTGTTAAGTCCAATAACCCAGCGTCCTTCTACCCTTTTTATATCATCCCTTCAACGTGTTGCTGGTATACCTCTACTTCTTTTGTCTGTGAAAGGCAAGCAAGCAAGCAATTGGATTAAATCCACTTTGTAAGACTTGTTCAGCCCTTATAATACCGTTCGGGTGTAACCATTCATAGGAGCGAAGTGTATTAACTCGTGTTTAAATCAGGAATCACCACATCGGGCTCCAATCGGGTGATTTTAACGCTCGGATAAGCATTCAAGTACTACCTGGAATTAAGTAAAAACATAACAAGAATGTTAACAACAAAAATGGAGAAATGCTGATAAACTTCTGCACAAATACCGAACGATGTGTTAAATAAACGACACATTTTTTAAATACAAAGACCAACACAAATAACAAATATCATTAATAGCACCCGTGTACAAATATTTATGACAGATTACGTTATAACTAACAAAGATACATATTCATCAAAAATAATAGACGTAAGATGACACAACTTAGCAGATATATGTAACATAGCCTAGTATTATGTGAAATAAGAATCATAATGAAATACTTAACACCTACGAGATCGGCGCCAACACTAAAAAACAGGGCGGAAGGACCAAATACGGCATCCACGGAATACTTAAACTGAAAAAGAATATCGGGGAAGATTGTTGGGAATAAAATATCAGACAACTATAGCTTTGAGGAAAGCTGGGAAGCACTAAAAATTAACATAATTAATGCAGCAACAGAATCACCTGGAGAGAGGAAAGTAACAAACACTAAGAAAACCCCATGGTTTAGAGAGGAAGTGAAGACAAAATGTAAAGAAAAGAAGAATGATTTTTTACAATACAAAACACAACAAACAGAACAGGCATACAACCACTATAAATAAGTTAGAAATAGAACAAATTATTTAGCGAGGCAAATATAAAAGGAAAACTGGCAAAGATTCTCAAAACAGATGGAACGCAACGTCTACAGAATATAGAAAAAAAATATATCGAGTGGTTAGAAGACAAAGAAAAGAGATGAGCGAATTAATAAAAACTAAACACATTCAGAAGGAAACAAGGCAGAGTACTTTCAATCCTTATTTGTTAAAGATAAAGATAATGAACCACTCATACCTGAGGTGACGACAAACAAAGAAATAAATAATGAGGTGCAAGAGGTAAAGGAAGCACTAAGGAAATTAAAAAACAGGAAATCACCACGAGAGGACAGAATACCAAATGAACTCCTAAAGTATGGAGGACCAGATATGACCAAACAACTACTAAAACTAATTAAAAAAATAATAGGACAAAACCGAATTTCTCAAGAATGGAGATCAAGCATCCTGATACATCCCTTCAAAAACGGAGAAAAATCGGACCCGGAAAATTACAGAGGAATGATTTTATTAAACACTAAAATTAACAACCACACTGATAACAAATAACCTTAATAATTGATATATTCGACCGTTACTTCATAGAAATTCATTTTATGTAACAATAAAACACTGAAAACTTAGTTTTTAAACTTCCACAAAATTGTGGAATTTTGTGGAAGTTTGAAAACAAAGTTTTTAGTGTTTTATTGTTAAATAAACTTAATGCAATTATAACAGTAGCAAAAGAACAGCAAGGTGTTAAAAAACTTTGGAGATATCAATGTATGGTTTTACATCTTTAAATTTAAATTATAATGCGACCCTAGGTCTATTACAATAGTTGAAGATGTTCATACTTAAAGAGCAATATGTTACTTTGCTCGATTTGGACACGTAGTTCTTGTCAGCTAAAACGACACAGAACATATGCCTGAGGTGACAGGAAGAAAAATTCAAGAAGACAGCATTAACATGACGAACTAGTAGTAGATTTTTGGGTATGATCAGAAACTAATGTAATTTTTTATAAATATAAAACTTTTTGTATATTTCTTCTTTCCCTTTTTTCCCCTTCCCTTTTAAGATATTTATATCCAATCCCAAAGATCATATTAAAAACATTCTGATTTTCTTTATAATCATGATGTTCCCTACAGTAAACATCCTGGTAACCTTTTATTCCAAGGTTGTATGGTTTGTCCAAGATACATAAAGTTGGAATTCCCATTCGTCCCGTTGTCAGTTTTCTAGTGTCTATTTTATCTAAATTCATACTTAACACTTTAAAAATCTAATAAGTTTTACAGATTCTAAAGATCAGACGTCTTATAATTAATTTTTTACAAAACACATACATATCTTTTAAAGTTTTAGTTACTTTTGGAGTTGGAGATACCCATTTCTTGACAAATACTAGAGATTCAATACACTATATAAACCGTAGTGGAGTTTACAGAATGACTTGTTCTGATTGCGATTCCTCCTACATTGGCAGGACTAAACTTATAGGTCACTCTCAACTAGATCTGCAAAACACTTTAAATACATCAGCTTTTTCTCATCACTGACGGTGATGACGGTGTCAAAATAATTCACAAAATCCAAGATAGGAATACTTTACAGTTGGATTTGTATGAGGACCTTAAGATTTCTAGAGACATGAGGACTAGCCCCAATTGTGTCAACCACCAAACTACCCTAAATCGACCTCTTACTCCCATACACCAACAAATATTCCCCTAATCCAAATCATCATTTTAATAATTGTCTTTAAATTTTCTTTCTTCTCTTTTTTGCAACCCCCCACTAGCACACCTCAATAATCCCCCCGTTTTCTTAGTTTTGTAGTTTTTATCATATCCCTCCCACTTTCACTATATTATCCTCTTATTCCCTCGCAGTTTTTTTCTTTACTTCTCATCCTCCTTTCAGTCATTTTCCAACTCACTATGTCATATATTCACATATTTCTTCATGGCTCTTACTTATTGGGTCACCTTACTTATCCTGCAGTGAATTGTTCTTCATCATCAATCTTCACCCATCCATTCGACACATTCAGTCTGTTGACTCCATTACCACCTATACTATACTACATTTCACTTAACCAAGTTAGATAAGCAGTCAATCTAATCTCCTCACTAATAACTCAACACATAGTCTCTATTATTTTATTCTTTCTCTGATGCACACTCACACATATACCATTATATCTGGTTGTCCATTCATATATTTTAACTTACTTTGTTCATCGGAGTCAATATTTTCGGAGTCAGTGCAGTTAGATGGCCTGGATCTGGACAGACAAACATCGATAACCATGTAATATACTATGTTGGTAATGACGATCCTCATCATTATAACGGAGTGGCATTTATAGTCGACCAGAAAAGCAGTAAATGTTCAAAGAACTTTATACCTATATCTGATAGAGTAGCTATGCTGCAAATTAATACCACTCCTCGTCTAAATAACTTTATGCAAGTATATGCTCCTACAGCAGAAAAACCAGAAAGAAAAGTACGAGAATTCTACCAAGAGTTCAAACAGCTAATGAAGATCAAAAAGAAAAATGCTATAAACATTATTATGGGAGATTTTAATACCAAAGTAGGTGAATGGTAAACCGAAGACGTAGCAGAAAACTTTGGTTTGGGTCCAAGAAATTATAGAGGAGAAATACTGGTCCAATTTTGCAAGAAGAAAATCTAATGATTGCAAACATCTTATTTAAACAACCAAAAAAAAAGATTATATACATGGAAAGCACCTGGCGATAATTAAAACCGCATAATAAGAAACCAAATTGATTATATATTAATTGACAAACGTTATAGAAATGAAATCAGGGGAGTTAAAACATATCCAGGGGCGGACATCGGTTCCGACCACAATTCTGTTGTTGGTAAAATTTCAATTAAACTAAAAAAGTCAAATACAGAGAGAAGATAAAACCTAGCCTCGAAAAACTTAAAGATCCAACAGTACAGGCAGACATAGAGAAAACATTTAATGATACACTCAAAGAAAAGTTCAGTGAAGCATCCGCGGAAGCATATGAAACACAAGGAAGTATTTGGCACACCTTCAAAACAACAATCACAACTATACAAAAAAAAAACTACAAGATCAGAAAAACAAAGAATACATGAATGACAGAAAAAGTCCTAGAACTGATGGACATAAGAAGATCTTACAAAAATCGCAACGAAGAAAAATATAAAGAAACTCAGAGAATCATCCGAAACAAAATTAGAAAAGCCAAAGAAGAATGGATGAGCAGCAACTGTGAGGAACTGGGAGATTTACTAAAACAGCGTGACTACTTTAATGCATACAAAAAGATTAAGGAAGTCACAAATATGAAGAAAAAAATTACTACAACTTTAGTAGATGATAACAACCAAATAGTATCTGGTCCAGAAAATGTAGGTGATATGTGGGAAAAATACATCAAAGATCTGTTTGATTACGAGAGAACAGAACCATAAATGAATATAGTACAAGAAACAATACTTGATATATTAACATTGGAAGTTACAACAACAATCAATACGGCAGCCACGAAAAGCAGCCTCAGGTCCAGATGAAATATACGTAGAGATGATAAAGCTTATCAATGAATAAAATCTTCAGATCTTAACAATATTATTTAACAAAATATATACCACTGAAATCTTCCCAGAAGACTGGCTTAGATCGACATTTATAAAAAACTATATTGGGATCAAATGGCGTCGATCAAAATAGACAATTGTCTGACAGCAGAATTGCCAATAAAAAGAGGAGATTGTCAGGGCTGTGCAAGGCAAACGTCTGTTTGCCTTGAAATTTTTAGATGGTTTAGATTAAAGCAGGAATCTGAATTGATGTCGTTGAATCAGATGTCGCTATTGCGTACATATCGAAGCCATTTTAGTGTTGCTTCTTAAAGACAGAAAATATTTATTTTTCACGTTGAGAACGCCATAACTGTTCTGATGAGCTCTATTAGGGCGAAATACCTATAAATAGATACATAGACGCTTTGTACGTGAAATCAGATCTTTACTGTCTTTTTCTTGTTTAAAATGATCGAATATATCTACATAATAATCAAAAAAGTAAGAACTAATAAAGGATACCAACTGGGGAAAAAACAACTTATAATAATTAGCTATGCAGACGATGCAACACTATTTTCTCAAAGTGAAGATGATTACAACGTATTTTGCACCAATTCAATATAACCGACAGGAAATTTAAGATATTAATTTTCCAAAAAAAGACAAAATGCATGGTTATAACAGCAAATTTACTAAGATGTAAATTGGAGCTGGAAGGTTAGATATTAAAACAATTGATGAAGTTTAAATATCTAGGCATCACACCATCTAGTTACGGAATGAAGATCACGTAAATAGAGCAAACAGAATTTACAAAAAAGTCATCAGACCAATAATGACATGCGCTACAGAAACAAGACCTGCCACAGAGAGGACAAAAAGAATGTCAGAAACAACAGAGATGCAAACACTTAAAACATAGGGGAAGTGTGCCTATGTTGGACCCCTGCCTATGACGGACCCCCGGCTGTAATTTTAAATAGCGCGCGGTTACATACACATCGCCGTTGCCGCTTGCGCACGAAGTTTGTAGTTTAGTATTTGCAAAGTTTCAGACACGTGGCTGTTATAACAGTAAATTTGTGAAATAAAATTAAAATTTGGCGTTGCTGATCTAATAAATTTTTTTGGTAAGTAGCATTTTACTGGTAACATACGTTAAGCTAAGTGTTGCTTTTGTTTTGTATAAAATGACTACACTTTCTTTGTCAAATACTATACTTTGTTTTAGGTTAAAATGGTCAAAACAAAAGTAACAGAATTAAATTTGCTGCCTTGTTTATTTGCCTATGATGGACCCCTGTGTCGTTACCTATGATGGACTAGGGGTCCATCATAGGAAAAAGAAAATAAAATTGGACACACCTTCAGTTTTTGTTACTTAATATGCAACAAGCTTTAAAAAGCATACAAGAAAAAACTATGGGGTTTAAGCTAGCAGCAAAAACATTTAACGTTCCAAAAACGACTTTAAAAAGGCGCTTTATTAAGCATCAAAGAAGTATCAAAGGTGATTTGGGAGGACGAAGACCAATATTCTCCACTGCTATTGAACAGGAGGTGCTGACCATATTATCACTATGGAAACTCGTTTTTTGGCCTGACTAGTAAAGATTTGCGAAAACTTCTATACGAAGTAGCTGAAAGAAACAATATTAGCCACAATTTTAATAAGGAAACCAGGATG
>OU898280.1:48420036-48475036 GCA_918026665.1 Diabrotica balteata
GTGTGTGTGTGTGTGTGTGTGTGTGTGTGTGTGTGTGTGTGTGTGTGTGTGTGTGTGTGTGTGTGTGTGTGTGTGTGTGTGTGTGTGTGTGTGTGTGTGTGTGTGTGTGTGTGTGTGTGTGTGTGTGTGTGTGTGTGTGTGTGTGTGTGTGTGTGTGTGTGTGTGTGTGTGTGTGTGTGTGTGTGTGGTGTGTGTGTGTGTGTGTGTGTGTGTGTGTGTGTGTGTGTGTGTGTGTGTGTGTGTGTGTGTGTGTGTGTGTGTTGTGTGTGTGTGTGTGTGTGTGTGTGTGTGTGTGTGTGTGTGTGTGTGTGTGTGTGTGTGTGTGTGTGTGGTGTGTGTGTGTGTGTGTGTGTGTGTGTGTGTGTGTGTGTGGTGTGTGTGTGTGTGTGTGTGTGTGTGTGTGTGTGTGTGTGTGTGTGTGTGTGTGTGTGTGTGTGTGTGTGTGTGTGTGTGTGTGTGTGTGTGTGTGTGTGTGTGTGTGTGTGTGTGTGTGTGTGTGTGTGTGTGTGTGTGTGTGTGTGTGTGTGTGTGTGTGTGTGTGTGTGTGTGTGTGTGTGTGTGTGTGTGTGTGTGTGTGTGTGTGTGTGTGTGTGTGTGTGTGTGTGTGTGTGTGTGTGTGTGTGTGTGTGTGTGTGTGTGTGTGTGTGTGTGTGTGTGTGTGTGTGTGTGTGTGTGTGTGTGTGTGTGTGTGTGTGTGTGTGTGTGTGTGTGTGTGGGTGTGTGTGTGTGTGTGTGTGTGTGTGTGTGTGTGTGTGTGTGTGTGTGTGTGTGTGTGTGTGTGTGTGTGTGTGTGTGTGTGTGTGTGTGTGTGTGTGTGTGTGTGTGTGTGTGTGTGTGTGTGTGTGTGTGTGTGTGTGTGTGTGTGTGTGTGTGTGTGTGTGTGTGTGGTGTGTGTGTGTGTGTGTGTGTGTGTGTGTGTGTGTGTGTGTGTGTTGTGTGTGTGTGTGTGTGTGTGTGTGTGTGTGTGTGTGTGTGTGTGTGTGTGTGTGTGTGTGTGTGTGTGTGTGTGTGTGTGTGTGTGTGTGTGTGTGTGTGTGTGTGTGTGTGTGTGTGTGTGTGTGTGTGTGTGTGTGTGTGTGTGTGTGTGTGTGTGTGTGTGTGTGTGTGGTGTGTGTGTGTGTGTGTGTGTGTGTGTGTGTGTAGAATAATTGTCTTGATACTTAGCAAAGTCGACGTCATTGTCTTTGCTAAGAGACGCTAATTGTATCCGAACGTCTGCGGTCCCTCCGATTTAGAACAGTTAAAACTTTTAATAAATAAATTAGGCTTTAAGATTTTACGTCCTTAAGAAACTCATTTTAAATAAGCCAATATAAATCTTTGAAATTATCAATGTTTCCAAAAACAGAATAATAGAGGCCAGTGGCGGAGTAACTATCTTTATGTAGCTGTTTGTAAGAACAGACCTGTAAGCTAAGCCAATTACATTAAATACTAATCTCGAAACTGCAGCATTGAATATTACATATTAAAAATATATTAGTATATGCAACATTTTATTTACAAATACTTTACCATTACCAATCTACTCCAGCTACTCTGATCCACTGACCATTAAATATAGCCTGCTTGATCCGCAATTCACGGAAGAAAGAAGATCCAACGGAATCACAGATGATGATCACAAAACAGTTCTCATAAAGGAGTTAAACAATTCTATTAATTGAATATTTCTTTTATTTTTTATAGCCACTAATAACCCTGCGGGGTTGATGTAGTTTTGTGTTTAAATAAAAAAAAACATTTATTTGTTTATTTCATTGGCCTAATTAATAGAATTCTTAAATAAATCAATATTTATTTCTAAAGATTTTTTAATATTAATACGTGATGCTTTAAGAAGATTAATACATACCTTTGATATTCTTTGGTAATTCGAGCATTCAACCTTGTATTAATACATACCTGTTATTCTAGAAAGTTTTCCCCTATTGATAAGACGTCCAGTGAAACCTGAAAGATGTGCTCCAAGACTGTGACCTATAAGGTGAATATTGCCAATACGTACTCCAATCTTTTCAATTAGATCATTAACAAAATCTGAGTAGAATAATGCCATGACTCTAACACCAGCTGCAGGAATTGGGTAGGTTACTATTTCTGGAATAAAAAATTTAAATAAGGAAAGACAATATAATCCATCTTATATTAAGCAGTAGTGATATGCTTCATGTTTCTCTAGTGTAAGTCCAGAGTCCGTAAACAATTTTTTTTCTTTTTTAATGACTTAGACTCCATAAAAGTTGTGAACAAAAAAAGTCCAATGGAAAATTCAAGAGAGAAAGAGAGTGAGGAAAGAGAAGAGTGGGGAGAGGAAGCACTGTTTAGACCAAGTGCAGCGACGATTGGAAGTTAGACGACCCGATTATTATGTTAAATTCAGCAGTTGTTACTAAAAGACAACTGCAATCTAAGATAGATCAATTACTATTGGAGTTGTATAATAACCAGATATGATGTAGCCCTAATTATCCACTGAATATATAAGATCTTAACGAAGAAAGCAAGGTATAAAAAATCATCTTTAAAGTAGAGAACTTATTACTTGGGCTGAGCTTTGTACAAATAGTTTTGTAAACAACGCAAAGTGATAGCATGTTTTGACATTTTTGTAATCCACTTTTGTTACGCCATAATAGTATCAGAGAAACGTTATAAAATAAAATTCTTATTAGTCTAGATTAAGATAAAAATAATAACATTTGATGTAACAACAAAACACTGAAAACTTTGTTTTCAAACTTCCACAAAATTTATTTTAAATCTTATCACTACAGTTGTTTCGGCTAATTGCCTTTCTCAAGTGATCTATTTTTGGGAAGGGAAGAATGATTTGTGCCCGTTTAGGGTCGGTTGACCCTCTTCAGACTAGAGTTGAATGTTTTATTGATGTTCGTACAAAGGCAAACGACCGGAAACCACCGGCGCAAAGATCTTCTCCGTCTTCTTCTGGTGTTGTGGCACCTTTTTCACCTGGAGGAGTTGACTTCGGAGAGCCAGAGAATCAGAGAGAAGGGTTTGTTGTAAGAGTTTGTCTTTTCAGATTGTCCTTTGTATGTTTTTGAGCTAGGAACGACAAGGCCGGGTCTCTAGTGACCATTGGTCCTGTGCAGTCTCGAGCTTAACCCGTCCTCGTAACCAGTGTATTGCACTGAAATTTCGTGGACGGGTGTGCTCGTGAGTGGAGGCGCCTCGGCTTTCGAGAGTCGGCTTGTCTCACTTTGCTCAGTGTGAATGTATGTGAATTTCAACAGTGACGGACGCTACCATTTCGGTGTTACAGACTCCTCGAACCGTCTAGATTCTCCCCGGCCGCCCACATTTTATGTAACAATAAAACACTGAAAACTTTGTTTTCAAACTTCCACAAAATTTATTTTAAATCTTATCACTACAGCTGTTTCGGCTAATTGCCTTTCTCAAGTGATCTATTTTTGGCTTGGGTTTACAAATTTATAGTCTCTAATGAAATAGGTTGGGGAGGGGAGAACTGTTTGTCTCAAGTTGGTCATTCAGAATTACATCTGTGTTTTTTAATTTGTTGATTTCCATAGATTCTAACAAAGATAGCTAAATGCCTTTATTTTGAATGTGAAGAATTTTAAATTTGCCATTAAAATAATGATTATGATTTAGAAGGTAAAGTGCGTATGTCGAATCTGTTTTTCTATTTTTGAAAGCCCTTTTATGTTCTGCTATTCGTTTATCAAAGTTTCTACCGAATATAATGAATGAATATTGTACTAATTTCCAACAGTAAAAAACCTAATATTCATTATACAAAAAGTTTTTCTAACCATACTTTTTTCACTAGATTTATAAATTTAACAGATACTAAATTTAGTAACAGCGAGATACAACTTTTAGAGAAAGGATTTAAACACAACTTGCCCCAACATAATCATGAGAGAACTTTAGAATATTTAGATGTAGAATGTGAAGTAGCGTTAAACAAAACTGCTAACAATATCAAAAAAAGTATAATTGCCAAATCTATTACAGATGTGTGTAGTGAAACTAAGAATTCCTGTTACAAAGAGAATAAAACAGCAATTTCAATTAAAAATAAATCAATAGAAAACAACATTGTATTTACAAAAGCAGACAAAGGTAACACTAGTATTGCTATAGATAAAATATAATATAATAACAAAACAATAGAATTCTTAAATAATCAAAATATTGAAACTTTACACAAAGATCCGACAGAAAAATATCAAAAACAAATTAAGCTAGCGTAAGAAAATTCAAAAGCAATACTAAATCCAATAGAACAGAAATACCTCAATATCATGAACTCACAGCCTCCTAAATTATACTCTTTCATTAAACTACACAAACCGGATCACCCAATAAGACCTGTAGTTTCTTTTTATACAGCTCCGTCATATAAACTTTCAAAAAAACTGTTAGATATTATTTTAGAACACACTAAATTTTCACCTAAATTTACCATAAAAAATACAATAGAACTAGTTAATAAAATACAACATTTTCAATTACCCAACAACTCCGGATTAATTTCATTTGACATAAAAAATCTTTTTCCTATTATCCCTCCTACAGAAACTTTTATTCTAGTAAAAAACCTTTTAGACCAAAATAGTACAAATCCAATAATTACATCTGAAATTTTACATCTTCTTGAAGTTTGCATAAACTAGGACTACTTTAAATTTAATAATAAAATATATACAAATAACTTATAATGGGTAATCCTCTAAGCCCATTTCTATCAGATATTTTTATGGATCATCTAGAGACAAATATTTCAAAAAATCCCGTATTCAAACAGTTTTTATATTGGTGGATATACGTAGACTACGTACTGGTATGTTACACAGGAACTAAGAGGCAACTGGACCAATTTTTATTTTATATTAATTCACTTCATAGTCATATTGAATTTACAATAGAAACAGAACAAAATCAATCCATAAATTTTTTAGATTTAAAAATTAGCAGACTTCAAAACAAACATGACTTCTCCATATTTCATAAACCTACCCATACTGACATGACTATACACAATTCATTATCCCATCCAACACAACATAAACTGGCAGCTTATCATAGTATGTTACATAGATTAACAGAAATTCTGATGTCAAAATACAACTTTGAGACAGAATTAAATATAATTAAGCAAATAGCAGTAAACAACAGATACAACGAACAAACAATAAAATGTTAAATCAAAAACTACACAAGAAAGCCCTGAAATTAGTATTTCCACCACCAGAGAAAAAACCCAGTACCTTCTGCTCGATTACATATTATACAGGCAAAATAACAACAAAAATTGCCAAACACATAAAAAAGAAAGGAATGACACCACGACACCAGCTTTCCGAACAAATAACAACCTAGGCAAATATGTTTAAAATAACAAGAGAAAAATAAAAAACACTTAAATACTGGTGTGTACAAACTTCAATGTGGCGACTGCCCAAAAACTTACATCGGTCAAACTGGTAGAAACTTTGATAAACGAATAGCAGAACATAAAAGGGCTTTCAAAAATAGAAAAACAGATTCGACATACGCACTTCACCTTCTAGATCATAATCATTCTTTTAATGGCAAATTTAATATTCTTCACATTCAAAATAAAGGCCTTAAGCTATCTTTGTTAGAATCTATGGAAATCAACAAATTAAAAAACACAGATATAATTCTGAATGACCAACTTGAGACAAACAGTTCTCCCTCCTCAACCTATTTCATTAGAGACTATAAATTTGTAAACCCAAGCCAAAAATAGATCACTTGAGAAAGGCAATTAGCCGAAACAGCTGTAGTGATAAGATTTAAAATAAATTTTGTGGAAGTTTGAAAACAAAGTTTTCAGTGTTTTATTGTTACATAAAATGAATTTCTATCAAGTAACGGTCGAATCCGTCAATAACATTTGACTTAAAAATATAAATAAATATACTATGCTTACTTGCTACCGGGCCCCAATCAACAATAAAGATGTTGCTATCAGTATGTTCAAGCAATTTTTTCTTAATCATTTGACAAACTGGAGAAGCACCACTATTCATCCAGCCGTGAGTACAAAATATATTCCGCTTTGATTTAGTAAAACTTTCAGGTAGGTCATGGACGGTTTTCAATTTAGTACCATTAAGATTTTCCCTAAAATTTGAACTAAATGTTTAAACCATATATGGAATGAATTGTTACATAACAGATGTAAATCCATGTTATCCATATACGTAAAATTATTTCATAAACAATGGTTGTGTATTAATATACTACATAGTATAGAGCAAAGGTAAACATTCACAAATATAATATTTCTTAAGTTTTTGAAATCCAGAGAAGAAGAAAGTTTTGACAAAGATTGTATATCTGCTGTTTCTAGATGTAAGCAAGTAATAAGTGCATATTAAAAGATTCTTTACGGTGAAAATGGTTTATGTGTACAAAAAACATATATTAGATTAAAATTAAAATATGTATTAAGACATTAGCTAGAAAGTTTATTTAAGTAGGATAAGAATGATTTCGTTTCAAATTGATTTCTACTAACCAAGTAAGGTTAACAATGGTTTGAAAAATCAAAATGATTCGCTACCTGATTGTTGTAGAGAGCTGCCAAGGAGACACAGTTTTAATTTATGCAAAGCGGTTTTGTTGATTCCTTGAAAAATCTATGTTCCTTACCCCTCTGAGGCTCAGTGGTAAGAGCGCCTACCTTTAAACCTAAAGGTCGTGAGTTCGAATCTCATCTGGGTGGAGAAATTTTCGTTTATTAAACAATTAATAAGTGAAAATAATTTCTATCCTTGTGCGATCGGTACTCACCGGAGGGACCGCAGACGTCGGATACAATTAGCGTCTCTTAGCAAAGACAATGACGTCGACTTTGCTAAGTATCAAGACAATTACTCTACACACACACACACACTACACTAGGCACCTGACTGTACCATGCCAATGATCTTAGTTGTCGAGGCATTAACTCAATAATAAAATCTATGTTCCTGTGCCGTTAAACTAATAGGATCGAAGTCCAGAGAGTTTATATCGACCGGTTATTAAGTTATTAAGTTTGTGTTAAGAAAGAAAATAATCTTATTTTTCGAAAGTCTTCGAATAAGATAAAGTGGAAATACTTCTGGTTGTTTGTAAGCTGACTGAGACGAGGGTAGTTGGTTTGATAGCAACAGCATCTGTAAGTACTACCAATTTATACTTGCATTGGAAGGACTCAGAATCCAGAGCGTAAAGGAATTTGTTCCAGTACGAGAGATGTATGTTAGGTTTTGGGGGCAGATCAAGAGCAGGAGGTAAGCGAACGAGTTCTACACGAGAATCCAATGCGTGATTTTAAACAATCCTACACAAAATTTTTGAAGCAGAATCGTTAATAAAATTGTATAAAGTTTGTTTAATTAAGTTGTTATAAGAAAATATTAATGTTAGTTTATAGTAAAACAAAGGTAGAAAGTATCGGCATAACTTGCAAAGAGGGCAAACGATCCATATTGTTTTACTTGAAATTTCGGCGGGACATATGTGCTTCATGCAGTTTTTCGGGTATGACTCCGCGTTGAATAATTTTGGTTTTGATACAAACCATTATTTTGACGTTTCGGCAAGGTTGCACTTGTCATTGTCAAGTCAGGTAGAAGCGCTTCTCTATAAGCGTATTTTACGTTTAAAACCTAAGCGCATGGCAATGGCAAGTGCGACATTACCGAAACGTTGTCAAAATAATGGTTTTTGTCAAAACCAAAATTATTCTACGCGGAGTCAAACCCGGAAAATTACAGAAAGCATATATATACCACTGAAAACTTTGTTTTCAAACTTCCACAAAATTTATATTAAATTCTTATTACTACAGCTGTTTCGGCTGATTGCCTTTCTCAAGTGATCTATTTTCGGGATTCGTTTACACTTTATAGCCTCTGATGAAATAGGTTGAGGAGAGGAGAACTGTTTGTCTAAAGTTGGTCATTCAGAATTATATCTGTGTTTTTTAATTTGTTGATTTCCATAGATTCTAACAAAGACAGCTGAAGGCCTTTATTTTGTATGTGAAGAATTTTAAATTCTTCACTAAAAGGATGATTATGATCTAGAAGGTGAAGTGCGTATGTAGAATCTGTTTTTCTATTATTGGTAGCCCTTTTATATTCTGCTACTCGTTTATTAAATGTGGCAACTGCCCAAAAACTTAAATGGGTCAAAATTCAAAATCAATAGTAAATCCAATAGAACACAAATACCTTAATATCATGAACCCACAGCCTCCTAAATTATACTCTTTTATTAAAAAACTACACAAACCCGATTACCCAATAAGACCTGCAGTTTCTTTTTATACAGCTCTGTCATATAAACTGTTAGAGATTATTTTAGAACACACTAAATTTTTACCTAAATTTACCATAAAAAATACAATAGAACTAGTTAATAAAATCCAACATTTTCAATTACCTAACAACTCAGATTAATTTCATTTGACATAAAAAATCTTTGTTCTAGTATCCCTCCTACAGAAACTTTTATTCTAGTAAAGAACCTTTTAGACCAAAATAGTACAAATCCAATAATTTCATCTGAAATTTTACATCCTCTTGAAGTTTGCATAAATATATACAAATATATACAAATAACAGTGCAGGACTTATAATGGGCAATCCTATAAGCCCATTGCTATCAGATATTTTTATAGATCATTTAGACACAAAGATTTCAAAACATCAAATATTTAAACAGTTTTTATATTGGTGGAAATACGTAGACGACGTACTGGTATGTTTGGCAGAAACTCGACCAATTTTTATCGTATATTAATTCACTAAATAGTCATATTGAATTTACAATAGAAACAGAACAAAATCAATTCATAAATTTTTTAGGTTTAGAAATTAGCAGACTTAGAAACACACATGACTTCTCCATATTTCATAAACCTATCCATACTGACACGACTATACACAATTCACCATCCCATCCTACACAACATAAACTGGCAGCCTATTATAGTATGTTACATAGATTAACAGAAATTCCGTCAAAATACAACTTTAAGACAGAATTAAATATCATTAAGCAAATAGCAGTAAACAACGGATACAACGAACAAACAATAAATAAAATGTTAAATCAAAAACTACACAAGACAGTCCTGAAATTAGTATTTCCACCACCAGAGAAAAAACCCAGTACCTTCTGCTCGATTACAAATACAGGCAAAATATCAACAAAAATAGCCAAATACATAAAAAAGAAAGGAATAACACCAGCTTTATGTTACGGACATGTCCAGAGGTTGGATAACTCAAGACTCCCAAAAATAATTATGCAATGGGTATCACCAAACCACAGAAAGAGAGGAAGACCCAAGAAATCTTGCAGAGAGGGAGTAACGAAGGCGATGAGCGTAAGAGATCTTAGAGAGGGCCAATGGAATGATAGAGTATCATGGAAATTAGGCATTGGACAACGTCCCAAGACGTCATAAATCCGATATAATATATATATATATATATATATATATATATATATATATATATATATAAATAAATATGTATATATATATACAGGATGATTGATTAGTGTGAGGAAGCTCAGTAGATCTGTTATAGTAAAAGTTACTAAAAAAAGTTATTAACAAAAATTGTAGGCAGCTTTAAACTCCACATTTTAAAATTAGTTACAATCTTACAGGGTATTCCATAAGATGGTGGCAGACCAAACTTATGTTTTTTTTAAATGGAACACCCTGTATTTTATTTTAAATTTAAAATCGGCTTCACTTCCAGATCACAACAATGTAAAGTTTTATTATGTTATACCGGGTATCTAAAAAGTTATAACCAATATTACCTGAAAATCGTATCAAGTTTAACTCCCTGTTCAATTAAAAAGGAGTTTAGAAACATTGATCTATTGCAACCATAGTTTTTAAATAATTGTTAAAAATTATAAAACATATTCGTTTCCATAATATTCGTTAAATCAAATACAGGGTAAGTCAAAATGCAAATACATTATTTTCTTGGTAATTTTAAATAGAACACCCTGTATTTTATATCACAATCAAAAAGTAATAATATCGTACTTCAAATTTTATAAAGTACTCCCTATACCTAAAGTTATCAG
Source organism: Diabrotica balteata (assembly GCA_918026665.1). Classification (NCBI taxonomy): domain Eukaryota; kingdom Metazoa; phylum Arthropoda; class Insecta; order Coleoptera; family Chrysomelidae; genus Diabrotica; species Diabrotica balteata. Next base: position 48,430,162 of record OU898280.1, read on the forward strand.
TTTTCTAGATATTATTGTTTTTCCATCAAAGTATTAATTTGGTAGATATTTTAACGTTTACCAACTCACAATATAATTTTTGTTAGTTGGTTATGATTGATTTGTCAAAAACTGACAGTTAGACATTATTGTTTAATAATTTGGTAACGAAATAACGACACAGAAAAGAAAACAATTTATTAAAAATAAAATTTATAAAAAATAACCGACGGAAAATAAAAAAAAATATAACAGCACATAGAAAAATTAAAAACAATAGTAAGTTTAACTTATCTTACTTAAGTAAGGTGTTCAAAATGACCTCCCAAAACATCTATGCATGCTTGAAAACGGTCATTGAAAGAGTTGGTTACATTACTAAGCATTTGTAAAGAAATATTTTGAAATGCAATTCGGATTCTATTTTTCATATCATCCCTTGTTGTTGGGAGTATTTTATATACTTCGTTCTTAACGTAACCCCAAAAAAATGAGTCCATTTTATTGAATTCTGGTGACCTTGGGGGCCACCTTACCGGTCCATCCCTTCCGATCCATCTTTCCCCAAACTGATTATTAAGCTCACCACGTACTAATTCGTTGTGGTGCGCAGGAGCACCGTCATGTAGAAACCATATTTTTTTACGTATATTAAGTGGAACCTCTTCTAATAATATCGGTAACTGATTTACGATAAAATCTAAATAAATCTCACCATTTAAATTATCTTCAAAAAAATATGGCCCTACTAAATGGTTACCGGCGATACCTCCCCACACATTTAGAGACCATCTTGTTTGACTATGTGTTACTATGTGGTATGGATTACTTGTTGAGTAGTAGTGAAAGTTATGCCTATTAAAAGAACCGTTTCGATGGAATGTAGCTTCATCACCAAATAGGACATAATCAAAAAAATCTCTCTGCTCATTAATTTTTTTCTAAGGCCCATTCACAAAATACTATTCGTTTCTGAAAATCATCATTAATTAATTCTTGGTGCTTTTGAATATGATAAGGGTGCATCTTGTTTTTAGATAGAATGTTTTGAACAGAGTAGTAACTAAGTTCTTGTTCATTGGAAATAGTCCTTATGCTTGTGTGTGGGTTTTCTGTAACCGCCATCAACACACTCATTTCGTTTTCCTCTGACACACTAGTTTTTGTTCGTTCATGTTTTTCATAATTCACTGAACCAGTGCGGTTAAATCGATCTTTCAATTTTTCAAATGTATCTTGTCTAGGTTGTCGCCTATCTGGAAACCGTTCTTGATAAATTCTAGCTGATAGTAATGAATTTTTATTGCATTCCCCCAATATCCAGATCATATCTACCATTTCATTAGTAGTCAAATTCATTATTGCTAATTTAAATGGAATCAATTACTCAATTACTAAATAATAATTGTTGCTAATTTACGGTGTACCCCAATACTGAATTAATAAATATTAATGTCAAACTGTCAGTTTCTGACAAATCAATCATGGCCAACTCACAATAATTATTGGTAAACGTTGAAATATCTATCAAATTAATACTTTGATGGAAAAATAAAAATATCTTTAAAACTAATAACTTTAGGTATAGGGAGTACTTCATAAAATATGAAGTACGATATTAGTTCTTTTTGATAGTGATATAAAATACAGGGTGTTCTATTTAAAATTACCAAGAAAATAATGTACTTGCATTTTGACTTACCCTGTATTTGATTTAACGAATATTATGAAAATGAATATGTTTTATAGTTTTTAATAATTATTAAAAAACCATGGTTCCAATAGATCAATGTTCCTACAATCCTTTTAAATTTTACAGGGAGTTAAACTTGATACGATTTTCAGGTAATATTGGTTATAACTTTTTAAATACCCGGTATAACATAATAAAACTTTACATTGTTGTAATGTGGACGTGAAGCAGATTTTAAATTTAAAATAAAATACAGGGTGTTTCATTAAAAAAAAAACATAAGTTTGGTCTGCCACCATCTTATGGACCAATCTGTAATATTGTAACTAATTTTAAAATATGGAGTTTAAAGCTGCCTACAATTTTTGTTAATAATTTTTTTTTGTAATTTTTACTATAACAGATCTACTGAGCTTCCTCACACTAATCAATCACCCTGTATATATCAATACAATATGTATAAACACCAGCTTTCCAAACAAATAACAACGTAGGCAAATATGCAAATATATTATAAACAACAAGAGAAAAAATAAAAAACACTTACACAGTGGTGTGTACAAACTTAAATGTGGCTACTGCCCAAAAACTTACACTGGTCAAACTGCTAGAAACTTTAATAAACTTAATAAACGAATAGCAGAACATAAAAGGGCTTTCAATAATAGAAAAACAGATTATACATACGCACTTCTTATTCTAGATCATAATCACTCTTTTAATGACGAATTTAAAATTCTTCAGATTCAAAATAAAGGCCTTAAGCTATCTTTGTCAGAATCTATGGAAATCAACAAATTAAAAAACACAAATATAATTCTGAATAACTAACTTGAGACAAACAGTTCTCCCCTTCTCAACCTATATCATTAGAGACTATAAGTGTAAACGCGTGCCAATATATTATATATATATAATATATATATATATATATATATATATATATATATATATATATCTATATAAATGTTTCGGATGGGAATCAATAAAAGGGTTTATTGGTTAGCTATTTTTAATCTCGAGCTTTCAATTGTGTTTACGTCTCTGAAATTTTAATACAATTTTGAAAAAGTTTCTTAACACAAAAACAATTGAATTTATAAAATTATTAAAATATTTAAATTTCAGAGAAACAGTTATTGCATAAGAACATTTTTATAATAATCCTTCATAACTATGTTAGCAGCAATTTTATAAACCTAACTAATTGTATTTGGTGAGTTAACAAAAATTATTTTTTTTTAATTTCTAGTTTAATTTTGTAAGATATTTTGTACTTTTTAGCAGCTATTGATAATAATTTTAAACACAATTGAAAGCTCGAGATAAAAAATAGTTAACCAATAGCCCTTTTATTGACTCCAACCCATCCAAAACAGTTTTTATTTTTTTTCCAAACGAGTCACAAGTACTTCTTTGGTACAAATGAGTCATTCATCAATTACCAGAAAAGAGTTAATAACTAATGGATTTGTACAAGAGCTATGACCTTGTAAATAACAGGTAAACTTGTGTACTAAATCTGCATGACTCATAGCTCTTGTCAAAATACATTACAAAGCTTCTCGCTCACTTATGCACTGCACCGCGAAGCGTAGCGCGGAGAAAAAGGTTGTTATGAATTTTCTTCATGTAGTTAAATATACATACTTCCGCGTATCTGTGCGAAGCAACGCGCTGCACAGCGAAGAGAAGGGATACGGATCGCAACAGTAGAATCACAGTATAAGGAGGTTCCAAGAAGCTCTCCGAGAGCTTAGTGCTCTCGGGGCTCTGCTTTCTTTTAGCCTTTCCCTACTCTGTGGCTGAGTTATTATTCTACTGCAATCTGGTATTTTTATTTCGACTTAACCTTTGTCATGTAAGAAATATCTTGCCTTTTTCAAGGCAAGATACCAGAAGAAAACATTTACGAGTCCATACCCTGAAAATGAACTTAAGTAGAGGAGCTATCGTTGATGTTTTCGAAGCCCTCTACAGAGTACCCGGAGGCATTAGAAGGCGTCTAGACCCTTTCCATTTACCCCGAGGTTACATGGAACCTCTTTATACTGTGGTAGAATCAAAGAATATAGACGCTTTGGTAGAATCCTAGGCGAAGAAATTCTGTTTTCTGTGCGCCTACTTCTGCGACGAAGTAGGCGCACTTCTCGTTGCACTAGTGAACGGAGGTCTACGGAAGTCATGCGGAAACTTTTCCGAATTTCGTTTGTCATCGACTACTTTCGACGTGTCTCGTACTGAAAAAAAGTACCCACATTCACTAATATGTGCTAATATCCCTAATGTACAGTTGGTTGTAAAATAATAGGTTGTAAAAAAATAGGTGAAAGATGTCAACAGAAAGGTTTGAAAATTAAAGTTTTACCATGTCTTTAATTTTAAAAATTACAGATTTAGTCATTTGCATGTTTCTAATATTTCACGTTTTATGTCTATAAAAGAAAATAGTACAATTATGAGTGGAGTAAAACTGATACTTTTTGTAGTTATATTATATTGCGTACGTGTGCAAAGTAACGACAAAAAGTGACTATTGGTCCAACGTGTCTACACACCTACTTCAACGTCAAAATACAACAGCGTTCGATTCCGAACCGAACAACAACGTACTGTACCTCGTATATAAGCGAAAAAACCGTGCACATAAGCGTTCATTTCGGCCAATTACAGAGGATGCTCTAAAGCTCCTAAAAGAAAGACCCCTGCCCCCGTCAAACCGGCAGCCAAACCAATTAACCCAGCAACAACAACCGCGGGTTTCAGCTATGCGCAAGCAACCAAAGGAGCCCCACAACAAGCGGCCCCAACAATGCAAGACGCAGCCGCACTCATTGCTTCATTCCGAACGGAATATAATAAAAGAATGATGGAGATGATGTCCGTGATGGATAGGGCCACAAAAATGATGACTGCATTTGGTGAAATAAATCGACAATGCTAGCAAACCATACGGAAGATTTACGCATAGGGTCCTGGAATTCCGGAGGAATTTTCAAAAAACTCAACCTTTTGGACGAGATAATAAATAGATTAGAGCTCGATATCGTAGCAATTCAAGAAACAAAATTAGTGGAAAGGAAGAAAACTAAATTTCCAGGCTACGATATCTATAGAATTGACCAAAGAGCAAGATCAGGAGGAACAGCCATACTAGTTAAAAAAGGCTTAGAACACGAACACATCCCAACACCAGGTGGACTAGTCACAATGGAAGCCACGCTAGTAAGATTAAAGGCCAACAATGAAACACTAAAAATAGTGTCAGCTTATGTCAGACCGAACGAACCGATTTTCGATGAAGACTTGAGCCTAATCCTCGATACAGAAGAACCTACGGTAATTATTGGAGACCTTAATGCGAGATCTCCCAACTGGTTCGACAGAGCGACCAACAATAACGGGAGACGTCTTTGCGGCCATCTCGAAAATAGACCAAACACGTATGTGATCGGACCAACAGAACCGACCTGTTTTCATGGACAACTTCCAACACACATAGACATTGCAATCCTACACAACGTGGGTCAACAATACGAGATACACTCTCTAAATGAAGGCGATTCAACGCACAATGTAATCGTCCTGACCCTGGGAGCAATAGAACTAAACTATTTACAACCCCACAAAAGAAAAATAACAAATTGGTCAAACTTTAGAAGAATTGTGAGCGAAAACATCGGTAACATTCCAACAATAAATAACATCACAGAACTAGAAGACACTGTAACAAAACTAGAAAATACGATAATAAACGCTATCGATGCCAGCTCCAAAACGGAAACTATAGCAAGACAAAAAGGAAGATTCGGAGACATAAGTCACGAACTACAAGAATTAATCCAAGAAAAGAACAGAAAAAGAAGAAGAGCTTACCGTACTAGAACAGTAGAAGACAAAAGGATTGCAAATGAGCTAGACCGGGAAGTCAAAAGACAACTACGTAATCACAGAAATGAAAGCTGGGACAACTATATCCAAGATCTAGACCCTAACAAATCCGCCTTCTGGAAATTATCGAAAATCCTCCGACAGGACAAGAAACCCATACCTCCACTACATGGAGTACACGGGATTGTCCACACGGAAATAGACAAAGCTGAAGTCCTAAAGGACGAACTAGAAAGAGCATGTAGAAATAATGAAAACCCCAACGAAGACATAGATTTCGAAGAAGAGGTAGAAAGAACAGCCAGAAGAAATAAAGAGAAGAAAGGGCAGAGTAGGAATTACACATACCTCCCCCGAAGAAATAAAAGAGCTAATAAAGCTAACTAACGCCAAAAAAGCCCAGGTCCTGATAATATCACAAACAGGGCACTGAAAAACCTACCCAACAAAGCTATTGTCTACATAACAAACATCGTTAACAACATGCTTAAACTACGATACTTCCCGGATAGATGGAAAGAGGCACATATAATTATGATAAAGAAACCAGGGAAAGACGGCGCTTTTCCGCAAAATTATAGACCTATCAGCTTATTATCATCAATAAGCAAGATAGCAGAAAGAGTTATACTAAAAAGACTCAATGATGAATCGGAAGCATTAGGCACCATACCAGAAGCGCAATTCGGATTCAGAAGCGAACATTCGTGTGAACTACAAGTTCTACGGTTCACGGAATTTGCAACGAAAGGTTTTAACGAAAAAATGTACACGGCAACAGCATTTCTGGACGTCAGTAAAGCATTTGACAGGGTCTGGCACGAAGGACTCATATATAAAATGAACACCATGGGGTACAGCGAGGCGATGACATGCCTCCTTGGATCATACCTAGCCAACAGAAGGTTCAGGGTTCGAACAGGGGCAACCCTGTCCGAAGTCGGAATCCTGGAAGCGGGTGTGCCTCAGGGAGCTGTGCTGTCGCCTTACCTGTATACCATCTATACGGCCGACACGCCAAAAGAACCAGGATCCCTGTTGAGTCTTTACGCTGACGACACAGCAATAGCTGTTAGCTGGAGGAATCCAGATCATGCAGCTAATCATCTGCAGAGAGAGCACTAAATAGATTCGAAAGATGGTGCATCAAATGGAAAATCGCCTTAAACCCGGATAAAACACAGGCTGTAATGTTTAGTCACAGAAAAAGTGTACCTAACCGCGAAGTAACGATTGGAAAAACACCCAGTAGAATGGACAAATGAGGCCAAATACCTAGGGGTGTTACTAGACAAAAACTCACCTTTACGCAGCACATCAACCAGCAAACATACAGAGCCAAAGCGCTGAAAGGTCAGCTCTCAACGCTTATCGGCAGACGAAGCAAGCTAAGATTTAAAACCAAAATCAGAATAGCAAACAGCATTATCCTGCCAGTCCTATCGTATGCCTCCGCAGCATGGGGACACACCTGTAAAACAAACAGGAAAAAGATACAGACAGCGCAAAACCAACTTATAAGAGATGCTCTAAATCTACCAAAATACGTACCTCTGAGAAATTTATACAGAGACTCAGGACAAACAAGGATCCCACATACAATGGATAAAAAGGCATACGAACTTTTTAACGGACTAAACAACCACCCAAGTAGCATGCTAAGAGAGCTGACTAATTACAATGCAAACACAGGACACTACACAGAAGACCTAAACAGCAAATAGCCGGATGTAGGGTCCCAAACTAATAAATGAAGAATGAGATGGTCGCAAAAACGTCAAACATAAAATGCAGTCATCAGAAAAACAACCCAAAAAAATCTTATTTTTAGGACTCTGGCGAGAGGGTACAGGTGCCAAGGCACTTAGTTAAGGACAATATACACCGGGGTGTGTGGAGGCCATATACACCCTGCAATGCACACCCCACCACACCGCACACTATTTAGCATGTAAGAAATAAAAGGGTAAGAATTGTGCAGGCATTTTATTGTTCCATCGCCAAGGAAGACCCAACGTAACTCATACCAATTTTCTACATAGAAGACCCGTCAGGCCTTTATATATCCGCTGATGCGGAATTGGCCCTTAAGGCGGATCAAATGAATGCTGATCCTTTCGCGACTCCCGAGCACTGAGACCATGTGCGGCAAACATGAGCTTGGTGGCCGGACCCTCTCGGGTGCCCAGCCGGCGAGGAGAACAAAATTTATTTTGCCAAATCGGCGGCTGAGTGACCGAGCACACACATATCTTTCCGGACATGAAGTCGACAGCCCAGGCTGTCGACTTCATGGACGGAACACACACGCTATTTTTATTCTTTTTTATGTTAGGGACTTCAGTCCCGAAGTGCAGTCCGAGTAAAATCAATAGAGTCAGTAAAGTAATTAGGAGAAAAGCCTAGATGTGGCTACCCCTACAGTTAGGTGGCATAACCACAGTCAATAAAAAACAGGAGATGTCTCATTACCCAGGGCATCTCAGGTAACTTTCAGATCATAGCCTCCTCACGTCAGTCGTACGATGAGGAGGGGTGGAGGAAAAGCCTGGGGGTCAGATAGGTACCACTTCAACTAGTGAAGTGTGACCGGTTTGATCTTCGGACATGTGGATCCCATTCTTATATTGGTATACACATGTTCCTAGGGGTAGGGTTGATCGCTTAGCGTGATTGTGTGTGTGTGTAAGCGTTCATTTCTAAACTTCGTCGCGCCGTGCTTCGCTTCTCTCTGCTGTATCCCTGTACAGAAGTATACATGACAGACGGTAAGCTAAAAGTAGTTTATGTACTAGTGAAGATAGTCGACAATAACGTTTTAAATAACAACGAACAATTATTTCGTCTTTTGTGAGAACTAAAGTGTTTATAGTTTCCTTTATATATTAATAAACTTCATCTAAACTACGTCTTTTATTTTTTGTATATCGCTTTAACCTTACAAAAAAGAACTACTTACCTTGTGTAAAGTGTAAATACCATATTTGACCTACGGAATCCAAAAAACCATCTTTCCTAAACTGCTCGAAAATGTCATATTTATTACGGCGGGAAAGTTCCTATTAAAATCAAAGACAGCCATTTCTAAATGGTCTAGTATTGAATGATTTGATTCGAAGAGACCAAAAGTTATTTTTCCATTATCATCAAGAAAAGATATTTGCTTTTTATAATAGCCATAGGAGTTTCTTGATCCAATACTTTTATTTGTTATGAAAATTTCTTCCGCTATTTGTTTAATCAAAGACAGCCCTGAAACGTTGGAAGGAATACCTAAATAAAAGTAAGTTTTGAATCTAGATATATACAGGGTGGTCTTTAAGTAATTATACAAAAATAAACAGTAGATACTGCACTTTAAAATATTACGATTTAAGCCAAATCACTTCAATAAAATGTTGATATTATGAAAGATACACACACAACACAGACAGAGAGAGAGAGAGAGAGAGAGAGAGAGAGAGAGAGAGGAATATGAGAAATTATAATTTGGGGCATATTTTGATGTAGCTGATAGAGGGTGGCATACATTTGCGCCTAACTTTTTGCTCTTCAAGTTAGAGCTATTTGTGCCAAAAACATGACTAAACTGTTCAAGATAATCGCATTTTACAAATCAGCTGCGTAACTCGGATTTAACGCACTTACTCTAGTCAATGAAGGAAAAATTGACAAAAACATCAATATTTCTGAATTTTAATATATAATACATCTTACTAAACATAATAATATTGAAGAAAAAAATTATACGCTAATATTTTTTACATACATCAGTAGGATAATTTTAATAAAGTGTATTGGATTTAACATTAAATATTTCACCTTTTGTATTAAATTAAAGTAATTATGTTTTAATGGGAATAATCCACAATTGAAGAATAAAGTAAGTTTATTGACGTTTCAATTACCACTTCGGAAATCATTCTCAAAATAAAAACAGTAATAAATTAAACAAATTTTATTTTTTGGTCCTTGGTGAAAAATTCTTCTAATAATTTAATTTTGTCTGACTTATTTATATTGACAATTCAGACATAATATATTATACATTTTAACCCATTAGCGCCGTGCATAACTTTAAGGCAAAGGCAACCATGCCTGTATTTGGGAGGAGCTTGAAGTCATAAAACAACCATAAAAGACGTGTGATCTTGTCAATTCCATCAACCATAATCGCCCACACCATAGATAAGAGGGTTAGGGCCCACACTCAGTTAGGTATAATGTGTATATATTTGCAGTGTTAAGAACTGTTTGTTAGTTTGGTGTATTTAAAGTATATTATAATAATATTAGAACTTGAAAATAACGCACATTCGATTTAAGTAAGTAACATAATTTCGATATAAATGAAACTTATTGTTTATATATGTTAAATTTGTGTTCATTATACTTCTAAAAAACATATTTTAAATGATTTATATGAATTGATAAATAACTACTTGTCAATACCTGTTGTAACCCATCCGTTGCCTTAAAACAACGCTAGGCGCTTGTACACCTATATTTTAAATTTTATCATTTTTGTTCCAGACTAGGTTTTGTTTGCTTGCACTAAATTGTCTGTGGACCAAAAAGAAATTATGATGGCTTTTGACTTAGTGGTTATATTCTAATATATTCAAGTGGCAAGAATAAAGGTTGAACAAGAACTGTCGGATGAAATAAATATAAAAAGAGGAGTGAGACAGGGCTGTATATTGTCGCCTTTATTTTTAACTTAATATTCGGAGGAAATATTTAAGGAAGCCTTAATGGAGACAACCGAAGGTATTATTGTGAATGGAGTAACCTTCAACAATATTAGATATGCCGACGATACCTTAGTCCTTGCCAATTGCGGAGAAGACCTTCAAATCTAATGAACAAAATAAAACAGACTTGTGATCAGTATGGATTAAAACTCAACGTTAAGAAAATTAAATAAATGATAGTTAGCAAAGAAAATTATATACAGGATGACGGTATAAAAGTCGGAGATGCCACACTGGACAGAGTAGAGAAACTCGTGTATTTCGGCAGTAATATCAATGAGAGCTGGGATCCATCCGCAGAAATTAAAAGCCGAATAGAACAAGCCCTAGCTGCCTTTGTAAAAATAAGAAACGTACTTTGCAGTCACGATCTTAGCATTGACCTTAGAGTTCGTATGACATCTTGTCAACTTGTATATTTTATTTATTGTGAAAAAACAGTTAAGTCACTTTGTTATACTCATTGTGGGTGACAAATGGAATAAGTCAATCAAAACTCGGAAAAAAATGTATATTTGTAATTGATTTTCTACAAGACATATGTAATACAATAAATCACGGTAAGTTATAAAATTTTATTAATGAGTGCTTCATAATGTAGGAATCAATCAGTTTTTACGTTCTCCTGAAAAGTTGCCATTTTTGACTTATGTGTTTATTCGCAACCACCCATAGATATGAAAAAATGATAAAAATAAGTCTTGAGTACAAATAGGTAAACTAACTAATAAAACTTAACGCTGAGTTTAATAGATTTAAATAACTTCTAATCCTTGCGTAGAAAGTTTTTGGCAGTACTTGGCTTAATTATAAAGAGATTTGGGAATTTTTCTGTAAAACAATTGTGAATAGTAGGGTTCTTTGGGTTAGACCTGGTTTTTGCGGCGTATGCTACACTTAGATAAAGTCTTCTGTCTTCTAAGGATGGTTCACCAACTTCACAATAAATACTTTCGATTGGTGTTGTGCGAAAAGCTCCAGATATTATACGTAAGGATTGGTTTGTGAAGACTGTCAAGTTTTTTTAGCAGTGTCTTAGTGGCTGTAGAATAAAAACAATGGATTTATTTTGTTTTAGGAGAGTTACAGTGCAATATAGACAGTGATGATTCGGATCGTGATTCGACATATACACCAAACAGTGATAGTGATAACATTCCCCGCACTCTTCAGCTTGCTCTAGATGTCGCAGCGGAGTTGCCGAAGTATAATAATGAAAATGCGAGGGCAAGGCCGTCTTCGCCAGTATTATTAATAAAGCGTGGAAATAAAAGTGATTCGAGAAAAATCGGTCGCGACAGAACGGAAAAACTAAATGCAGGTCCTGCGTACTGTACTTGTCGAGCAAAGATTCGGAGCGAAAGAAAAATGTTGCCTTTAGGACCATGCTGAAGAATATGCCAAGCCAAATTTTTAGATGAAAAAAGACGTACCTTTTTTAATGAGTATTGTAATAATATTATATGAGCAATAGATATCGAGAATTAGGCTGTAAGTAAACCCAAAATGGAAGATACTAATCGTCAAAAATTTAGACCAAAAAACATACAAATATTTGTATGTTTTTTGTCTGAATTTGTAATACTTGATGGACAGCGTTTGCAAACATGTAAAGGTTGCTTCCTTAAAACATTTGGCGAGACCGATAATTTTATAAATTTGATTGACGTAAAGAAAGCTACTTCCATTGGTGGATTTGTTGCTGATGACAGAAGGGGCATAAATCCCCACCTTTAAAATTTTCAAAGGAAATATTAGATAATGTGCGTCAACATCTATTATCCTTTCCAGCATACGAAAGTCACTTCACAAGAAGGGAAAATAAAAAAAATATTTAGCATCCCACTTGACTATGAAACTAATGTACGATCTCTACAAAGATATCTATAAAGATGGGGTATTAATACGCTATTATATACAAGATTATTTCACCATTTAAACTTAGCAATTAAAAAGAGAAAAGCAGATACATGCGACGAATGCAATAAATTTAAATTGAAACTGGACCCTGCTGAGAATGATGAGGCTAAAACTGAAAATCAAATGGACAATCACTTATTTTTGGCAGGTGAGATTTACAAACAAAAACAAAAATAAAAAAAAACTAGCAAAAGCCAATGAAGCTATTAGCTGCTTGATGATGGATTTACAACAGTGCCTTGCTACTCCAATTTTAACTAATTCCATTTCATTCTATAAGCGTCAGCTATGGACGTATAATTTAACGATCCATGATAGTACAACAGTTAAGTCATTTTGCTACATGTGGTACGAGACTATATCAGCTCGAGGAGCCAACGAAATTGCTCTTGTCTTTACAATCATATTCAAACCTTACCCCCTATTATTAAAGAAGTAATAGTATATTCAGATACTTGCGGGGGACAGAACAACAATTTATTTGTGACTGCGATGTTTCAAAAGTTCCAAAACCTTGAAATTATAGAACATAAATTTATGGTTTCTGGGCATTTTCATATGGAAGTTGATGATGACCACGCAATTATAGAAAGAAAAAAAAAACAACCAATAGTTTGATCAGCCATCCTTATGAATGGTATCAGTCGGTTCGCTATTGCGGACCAAGGTTTACCGTTGTCGAAATGACCCATACTGACTTTTTAACAAACTCAGCTATGTTAAAAGACCCACTTGTTAAAAGAAAGAAGGATGAAGCAAAGAATGACTTTAAGTGGCAACCTGTACGATGTTTTCAGTACACTAAAAATTTTGGCAAAATCAATTTTAAATGTAGCTTAGACGAATATGAACCATACCAACAAGTATCATTTTTACGCATTGTTCCACAGATTACAAACATGTCACTGCCAATTTCCGAAGAAAAGAGAAGAGATCTCTTGGCACTACTTGACTACATTCCACCTGTTTTTCATGATTTTTATACACAATGGCCGTCTTCTTCAAAGTCAACATCTACCGATCCCGATGTACAAGAATTTGATGAAGATGGTAATAACTAGACTTCGGCAAATATGCAAATAAAAATGTAGAAAATATGCGCATAAATATGCACGTGTTTACCCGAAAATATGCAAATATTTTACAAAATATGCATACAAATTAATAAAAAAATCGTAAAATAGTAACAATTTTATTAAAAAAAGTGTACATAACTAAATATTTCCTAGTATTCATTAAGATTTACATTTATTTTAAGTAACTAGATCATTTTTAAGTATCAATAAACTTATTTAGAATTATGGTAGCAATAAATGACCAAGTGGTGTTCAAAATTTTCTAACAAAAACTTGTGGCTTCTGTCTGAGTACATATATTTATATATGGAAAAACTTCGTTCAACATCAACTGATGTAAGGGGAGCATTTTTCAAACTAACCAAAACATTTGGTTCTAAATTAATTGTTTCCGAAATATTTCCAGCTAGAACACTGACTACTTCAGAAAGAATATGGTAACCTTTATTTTTTTCCATAGTAGCTTCAAATTTTTTTAAAATATCTTTTTCAATATTACCTCTAACGTTCCGACAACATGACGCAAATTCTTTTATTAATGCTGTACTTTCGAACAATAACAGTTTTGGTGATTCTAACTGAGTAATTGTTTTTTGAACAAAACTAAAATTTGATTTTATAAATGAAAGTTCTTGTTGAAGCAAGTTACTCAGAAAAGTTTGTTTAGAATCCAAAAGAGATTGGGAACTTTCATCTGTTAACGTATCAATTATGTTCTTTATTTTAACAAAATGATCTGCATAAAAATTAGCTGCTTCTAACCATGTTCCCCATCGCGTTAAAATAGGTTGTGGTAGAAGAGGAATGTTAGGTAGCATTTCTTTATAAAGTTGAGTTCTTATAGGAGATTTAAGAAATACTTTTTTGACACTGGGTATCATGGTATTTACAAGAGGAAACTTTTTTCGTATTTCCTCTGCAACTCTGTTTAATCCATACGCTACACAAGTATCATGTATTAAATCTGGGAAAAATATTTTTAAATTTTGTCCTGCTTTCACCATATAAGGAGCAGCATCCGATAAAATAAGCAGTAATTTATTAGAAGGAATAGTTGTCGGAAGAAAAAAAGTTGCTAATGTTTCTTGTATAAAACGCGAAATTGTTAAAGCATTTGTTTTCTCAAATTGCTGGCATGAAATACGATGAGATTTTGGTAAGGTATCTTCTTTAAGAACACCAATCAATAAATGAGCAATATACTTTCCTGAGGAATCAGTTTTTTCGTGTACAGGTATGTAAAAATAATTATCTGCAATTTCTTCCTTAATATTAATCAACACCGACGAGTATAGCCCGTTCACATTATTTCTTCTTAGAGACCGATCATTTGGAACATTAAGTTTGCAATATTTTTTTACAAGTCTTCATTAAAAGTTTCTTGCTCATCTAATTTTTTTAAGGTGTTTTTGGTTAATCAAATAACTGGTTTGAAAAAAAAAACACTCGCTAAGTGTTTTAAATGCAGTATTAATCCACAAATTAGTTTTTGTTACTAACCATTAGTACATCATATAACTTATTTTAAAATTCAACAAAAGTTTTTTTTTTTGTTTAATTCAATTACAATAAAAATAATCGTGTTTTAGAATAGCTGACTTCATAAAAAAAAGTAAAGGTGAAAAATTTTTCTAAATACACACCATTGTATTGTACCATGGACAATTTTTTCTCACTAAAGGAAGCTATTTTTCATTTAAAAACAACCTACGAGTACTAAATTTCCAGTAAATACGTTTATTGGTTTTAAAGTTATTGTTGTTATTAACTAAAAGAATTTAATTTTTTTTAATTTTAACACCCTGTATCTCGAAAAGTAAATAAGTTTGACCCCTCATTAACTATATCGTTTTGTTCAATTTTTCGAGAAGTATCTACAGTCAAACGTTGTAAGTGTCATTTGGAAACACCCTGTATGTATGAAATATTAGATATTTAATAGAAAATATTAGATACTTACGATTTTGCCACAGACTGAACAGTAGATTTTTCCCATATCCATAGACAGCTCTTTATAAGGTTTAATCCAAGTTGAAGCACTGGTTGTTTTAGGCATTATAAAATCACAATCTTCCTTTTTGTTACGCACAACGAGTGTTTACGCTTTGAATATCAAAACAAAAATGATTTACAAATCTGAGCATCAAATTAGAAATGTTTAGGTACATAATTCAATACACATAATTCATATATTACAAGGTACATAATTCATGATTCAAACTATTAGCCGTTTACCTGCTGTTAAGATACAAGAAATTGTAGATAGATTTGGGGATTAGATCATAAAATGCACATGAGCGAACCCTTAGCGATTATCCAATAACTGAATGCCTCAGTGACCGAGACTTTCTAAGAATGTTGAGGGCTACTTAAATTGATCTTCTTTGAAATTGTAAATGTTTTGTACCTGTAGAGATTACGTACTTAGATCATTTCTTGATTAAAATGACTACAAAATTTTATACAAGAATTGAAATAAATTGGTATGTTTAAAAATTTTCAAATACAGTATAAAAATCTGAACTTTTATGCACTTTATGCAAACTTTTATACAAATATGCCAAAATATGAAATATTTGCATAAAATATGCACAATATGCAAAATATGCAATATGCATATTTGCCGAAGTCTAGTAATAACTGATGTGTGTAAATACCTTTTAACATAAAATAATAAACTTTCTGTAAAATGCATTGTTAATTTGATGATTTTGTTCTTCACTACTTTAGAATATTACATTATTTTTGGTTATTTGTTATATTTTATTTACTGTGAAAAAACAGATAAGTCACTTTGTTATACTCATTGTGGATGACAAATGGAATAAGTCAATCAAAACTCAGGAAAAAAATGTATATTTGTAATTGATTTTCTACAAGACATATGTAATACATTAAATAACGGTAAGTTATAAAATTTTATTAATGGGTGCTTCATAATGTAGGAATCAATCAGTTTTTACGTTCTCCTGAAAAGTTGCCGTTTTTGACTTATGTGTTTATTCGCACCACCCATAGATATGAAAAGATGATAGAAATCAGTCTTAAGTACAAATAGGTGAACTAACTGATAAATAAAATTTTCTGAAATTTCTAATATTAGGAAATAAAAATGAAAAACTAAGAAACGTATTTTCACTCACCTACAATAAACAGAAATATACTCACGTAGATAATGTTTCTTAATATATTTTACAAACATTTTATGTAAACTGAAATTATAAATATTCTGCAATGATATAAAAATAGCTACCATCCACTGATATTATGTATGTCATTTTTAAGTAGGTACATTCGTTAGTAAAATACATTATTAAGAATATTATTTACTTATCAATGAGAATTTTAATAGACTTAAAATGCGAAAACGTTTAATCATTCCAAAAGGTATTGTTTAATAATAAAAACTAAAAAATTATAGTTAAGGAAACTGTAATTATTATTCTTGAAACGTACTATATAATACACATATTATTTATTATATAACTACAGCACAAATTTCCCGAAAAATTGCATGAATCCACAGTTATACCTATACAAAAGCCTAATAGTATTAAAACAAGTCCCGAGTCATACCTTTCGATATCTGTAACATGCGCCATGTGTAAGTTACTAAAAAAATTATTAATAATAGACTAAGATGCCACCTGGAGTGACAATATTTAATTATTCCAGAACAATGTTGTTTTAGAGAACAAAGGTTAACCATAGATAATTTCGAATGATTTGGAAAGTGACATTTCTAAAGCATTCGCACTAAGGAATAAATGTCTAGTAATTTTCTTTAACATACCAAGAGCTTTCGACATAGCTTGGCACGATTATATAATAAAAAAATACATGGTTGGAACATCCAAGGTCACTGCTTCCCCTTTATTAAAAACTTCCTTCAAAATAGAACTTTTAGAGTTAGGACAAACAACACATCAGATATAATGTATCCAGAAAATCGCATTCCTCAAGGCTCATCCTCTTAGTCTTACCCTCTTCATAGTAGCAATCAATGATACAAAAATAGGTTTCTGGTTTCATCCCATTTTCTAAGAAAAATGTCACAAATACTTCCAACCTAAGTCTATATGATGAGAACCTAAAACTTGTAATGTCAATAAAGTTCTTGGGCTTGACATTCGAAACTTTATATTTGATCTTATCTTGTCATAAGCTATTAAATCTTCTAAAAACTTTGGCCAATAAATAATGGGGTGCGGATCGCCAAAAATTTTTGAACACAGAATATTAGTTAGATCAAAATTAGATTATGGATCTTCTGTGTATTCTACAGTAACTAAGACATTACCACTAACTACCCAGTTCTTGATGTTCTCCACATTGCATCTACGTCGTATATCTGTACTTCTAGCTCTGTCCCATACTGACTTACCATCAATTTTTCATCTCTGCTGTTTTTAATATTCATTTTATCCTCTTTGTGTCGGGTCATGGTTCTGCTAAGTATGTCATTATTGGTCTGATGACTGTTTTATAAATTCTACCATTCGTTTTTTTCCCGATATTTTTATTTCTCCATTGTTTCATTTAGGCATCCTGCAGTTCTGTTTGCTCTATTCACTTGATCTTCCACTTCGGTTTCGAGCTTTCCGTAGCTTGACAATGTGATGCCTAGATATTTGAACTCCATCACTTGTTCTATTATCTGACATTATAGATCCAATTTACATATAAGTAAATTTGCTGTTTTAACCATCCATTTTGTCTTTTTTGGGGAAATGAATATGTTAAATTGTCTGGCAGTTATATTAAATTGGTGTAGCATACGTTGTAAACCATCTTCACTTTGAGAGAGTAGTATTGCATCGTTTTTCTCCTATTTGGTATCCTTTTTTAGTTCTTACTTTTGTATTATTTCGTCCACAATCGGGTTGAACAATAGAGGGCTCACGGAATCTCTCTATCTTATCCCATTCCAACTTCAATAGGGTCGGTTAGTTCTTATTCTACTTTTACTTTTTTTGTGTTGTTTTGGTAGATATTTTAGACCGTTTTGATTATTCCTGTAGGTATTCCTCTCGCGTACAGTATGTGAAAAACGTCTTTTTATTTGACTCGGTCAAATGCCTCTGTATTGTTATTCGAAAGTATTAATTGTGAAGTTGTTGAACCGCCCCTAAAAGACAGGACTTTATTTAAGTTTGGCATACGCCGTAAAAATCAAGTCTAACTCAAAAAACCATACTATTTAAACTTGTTTTACAGAAAAATTCTCAAATGTCTTCATAAATAAGCCAAGAACGGCCAAACCGTACGCAAGGATTAAAACTACTTAAATTAATTAAACTACACGGTTTCAGAATGCTTTTCCTCCCAATCGTCCTTAATTCCTCCATGGCATATAAATGCAACCCTCAGTGCTTAACCCGCCACAATTATTTCGACAAACATTCAACAAACCTACAGTTAATGAAATCCGCCTTCAATGATATGCTTCACAACTAAAAGGATTATACAAACACACACACACACACACACATATATATATATATATATATATATATATATATATATATATATGCACACAGATGCATCTAAATCAAATTAAGGTACTGGTTTTTAAAACTTTAGACTTAAATATTAAAACTTTCGAGCAACCTCGTATGCTGCACCTTTAGTTAAGTTCATTTTACACCCCTCGAGAGGGGATGCCGGTGGTGACCAGAGGAGAAGGGAAACACAGGCAGTCACAGTCCACGCTCAGCTCGAGTCGCAACAACATCATTACGCCAAGGACGCTATTTTTACATTGATCGTTTACAAATATTTTACATGTGCCTTTTTACTTCAATATAGTTTAGTTTAAGTGATTTGTTTTTTTTTTTGTTTACGTGAAATTCTAATAAGATTTAACCTACATCCCAAATATATATATATATATATACATGCACACAGATGCATCTAAATCAAATTAAGGTACTGGTGCTGCAATCTACTCTACTCTACTCTAACCAGACCACCCTTGCTGTCAACGCATCCAATAATTTTAATATCTTAAAAGAAAGTAATCTCCTTGTAGATCCTAGCATTCATCATGTGGGTTATGAATGTTGCTTAAAACTTAAAAGAAACAAATAGAAATAAGTTCAGTTATAATGAGTTGCTTTATAATTTTCGGAATGGTGATTACATTGCTCTTAACAACTTCCTTGCTTCCATAGACTACCAGGTATGTATAGTTTATGATGTTGATGTTGCTACAAAATTATTGTATGAAGTTCTCTCTATAGGAATTGCTTACTTTGTGCCATTAAAAAAATATCATCAACTTTTTCCAAGTGCTTCTCTGCTGATCTTAGAAGACTGACTCTGGAGAAAAAATATGCTCACTATATTTATGTTAATAATCGTGCTGATGATGACTATATTAGATTTTCTCACCTAAGAGCCAAATGTAAACAACTGTCTGAAATTTGCTTCAGCAACTATATGAAAGGTATAGATACTAGCATAAGAAATGATTCAAAATAATTTTAGAAGTACATTAAAGATAAGCGATCTAGTCATAACCTACCTTACTCCGTATTGTATCAAGTCCAACCTGCAAAAAATGGTCAAGACATAACTAATTTATTTATGAACTTTCTCCAAACTGTGTGTTCACCAAATAATAACAACCTTTACATACCTATCCATCCATTAACCAGCAACTTCAGTACAAATATTTGTCTTTCTAAGATAATTATGGCCGATATTTTTAATGGCATAGCTGCCCAATAGCCCAACCAGCTTACTGCTGATCCACGTGAGGTGCCTAATTTTTTATTAAAAAGTGTGTCTGTACCCTTGTAATACCATTTGTTATATTGTTTAATAGATCTATGGAAACCTCTGTATTTATTTCTTCATGGAAAGAAAGTTATGTTGTTCCTATATTTAAAAATGACCAGAAAAACAATATTGAAAATTATCGTATACAATATTTGTATACAATCTGCAATCCCTAATCTCTTCGACAGTCTTATAGCATGGCAACTTTCTTGGTTATGTAAAGACTTAATATCTCAATAAGAACAAAAAAAATATCTACCAAATCAATAAAATAAAAGTAAAAGTAGAAGAAGAACTAACGAACAATAATAAATCTGGCATTGGAATAAGAGAGGGGGATTCCCTAAGTCCTCTAATGTTCAACCTGATTATGGATGAAATAATAAAAAAATAAGAACTAAAAAAGGATACCAAATGGAAGAAAAACAACTTAAAATAATCTGCTATGCAGACGACGCAATACTAATTTCTCAAACTAAAAATGATTTACAACGTATGCTGTACCAATTTAATATAACCGCCAGAAAATTTAACATGTTAATTTCCCCAAAAAAAAAAGTTTGGTTACAACAACAAATTCACTAAGATGTAAATTGGAGCTGAAAGGTCAGATAATAGAACAAATGATGGAGTTTAAATATCTAGGCATAGAATGAAAATGATGAAAATTGAAAAATAAAAATTCTAAATGAAACAATATGAAGAAATAAAATTATTGGAAAAGAAACGAAAGGCAGAATTTATAAAACAGTTATCAGACCAATAATGACATACGCGGCAGAAACAAGACCAGACACAGTGAGGACAAACAGGATATTAGAAACAGTAGAGATGAAAACACTTAGAAAACTTGATGGTAAGACACTATGGGAGAAACTTAGAAGTACAGTTATACGACGTATAACTGTACTTCTAACGCAAGGTGGACAACATTTAAGAACTGAGTAAGAAATAGAAGAGTAGAATGAAACGA
The DNA here is from genome assembly GCA_918026665.1 of Diabrotica balteata. Classification (NCBI taxonomy): domain Eukaryota; kingdom Metazoa; phylum Arthropoda; class Insecta; order Coleoptera; family Chrysomelidae; genus Diabrotica; species Diabrotica balteata. The sequence goes on from OU898280.1 coordinate 48,451,231, forward strand.
CCATATAAGCCGAATGACAACAAATCGAGTAGTAAAGACGGCAAGAGACGGTTCTCCAATAGAAAGACGATCAGTAGAAAGACCACGAAAATGATGGAATGACAACTTACTGGAGGCACATTGAAAAACATACAGAGTTCTGTCTATATAAAAAGAAGAAGAAGAAGAAGAAGAAGAAACTAAGTGATACTTTAGGTGTACAGTGCAATATGTCAATCCTAAAAAGTTACTTAATTTCAATTAACATTTTTTTTTTTTTTTTTATTTACAATTTGCTTCAACCACAAAAGGGTTATTAGCAATGAACAGTATTGATATCAAATTACAAAGCTTATATTAAACTTGGTTAATGAGTCCTATAGTACGTAAAAAATTGAGAGTCTTAGATGAATTATTTTCACTTAAACAATCTTTAAATGTAGTTGGTAACTGTTGATGTTGTCGTTCTATAACGTAGAGGGGACAGTCTATTATTATATGTTGCACTGTTAGTTCACTATCACACACATAACACATTGGAGGGGCTTCCTTCTTTAATATAAAGTCATGGGTGATCTTCGTATGACCAAGTCGTAATCTGGACATGAGCACTTGGTCTCTTCTCTTAGTAGGATGTTTCGACGGCAATACATTTTGTTTGATTTTTCTTAATGTAGAGGTTGATTTATTCCAATTTGTTTGCCATTTTGTCATGATCTTGTTCTTAAAATATTGCTTTAGATCAGTATGAACGCAAGTAGTTATGATGTCTGTTAATGGATGCTCACTCGCATTTTTTGCTAATATGTCAGCTTTATCGTTTCCAATTATCTCGCAATGTGAAGGTACCCAGAGGAACTGAACTAATCTTTGATTTTGTTGGCATATCAAGAGTTCCGACTTAATTAAAAGCAGGACAGGATGTTTGGGGTATATTTGCTTTAAGGCTGTTAATGCACTTACGGAGTCGCTAATGATTATTGAGAATTTAATGTCATGTGTGTTAACAAGTTTTAATGACTGGAGGATAGCAAAGAGTTCAGCTGAAAATATGGAAGTTTGGGGAGGGAGCTGGTAGGACCTGTTATGGTTATCTGTTGTGAAAGCCGCTCCTACTCCATTTGCAGATCTGGATGCATCGGTATAAATATGAATGTGATTATTAAAATAATTTAATATCTCTAATAATTTCTGATTGAAGATTTTTGCTGGTGTGACACATTTCTTGAATGCAGATAGGTTTGTATTACAATCAGGGAGAACAATTGTCCATGGTAGCATGCTTTGACTGACTTTAAAAATATTGTAAGTGGGTGGAATTATTGTGTCTAAGCTTTGCAGCGTTGCTCTAACTCGATGATAAAACGGAGGATCCAATCTTTTTCCCCTATTAAATGTCGATGGAAATCTATCTGTAAATGTGTTTTTATAAACAGGTAGCTGTGGGTTAGTTGATACTCTAGAGGCATATATGAGGCTAAGGTATTCTCTCCTAAGTTGAAGGGATGGTTCGCCTGATTCAACATACATACCTTCAACTGAGCTTGTGTAGTGTGCTCCCAGTGCAATTCTAATTGCTGAATTATGAACCGTATCTAGCACTTTTAATAGTGAACCTTTGGCTGAGTTGTAGGCAACAGCAGCATAATCTAGTTTTGAACGGATTAGGGTTTTGTATATAGTCATAAGAGTTTGGAAATCGGCACCCCATTGTTTATGAGAGATACTTTTCATTAAGTTAAGGCCGTTTTGAACTGACAGACGGAGGGAGTGGATGTGGTCTTGCCAAGATAGTCGGTTATCCAGTTTTACTCCCAAGAAGTTAATCGATTCTGAATACTTTATTGGTAAATTTTTTAGGTAGAGTTTCGGTGGATTTATGTATTTCTTTGGAGTTTTACTGAAAATCATTGCTTTCGTTTTAGTGGATGAAAATTCTAGGCCAGTAGTATTAGACCAGTTCTCTAATTTGTAAATGGCTTGCTGTATATGGGTCGTCATTGTTGATATATTTTTACCACGACAGAATATAACAAGATCATCGGCAAATAGACGGGGTTTGACTAATGGGCTAAGTGACTTAGCGATGTCATTGATGGCAATAAGGAAAAGTACAACACTAAGAGTAGACCCTTGAGGAATACCATTTAATTGGATTTTGGAGTCTGAAAGCAAGTTGTCTATTCGAACTTTGAAGTTTCGCCTATATAAAAAATTATTAATAAATTTGATAATATTTCCTTTAATCGACCAACTTGACAGAATTTTTATGATATCTGATCTCCAAATTGTATCATATCAACATATCAAAAAATACAGCCAGACATACTTGACCACATCCAGATGACTCATGAATTACGGATTCAATATCCACTTTGTTGTCTAATGTAGATCTGGACTTTCTAAATCCACTTTGTATAGGGCTAAGTAGCTGTCGATTTTCTAGGTACCACGTTAGTCGGTTGCTTACCATTTTTTCAAGTACTTTACACATAGTAGAAGTTAGAGAGATTGGTCGGTAAGACTCTGGGTCCGATTTATTCTTGCCTTGTTTAAGAACTGGTACAATAATGGAATCATACCAATCAATTGGGAAAACATTATTTGTCCAAATGAAATTATAGAGAGCCAAAAGATATTGTTTGCCTTCCGTTGGCATAGCTTTTAAAAATGTCGTAGGTATGTTGTCAGGCCCTGGGCTAGTGTCTTTAACTTTGTTTAACGTTTCTAACAGTTCATCCATCGTAAATGTAACATTTAGAGGTAAATTATTGTGGTCATCAAGATTTATACAGGCATTATTAACTTTATTTTTATGGACTAGGAAAATTGTAGATAGATTTTCGTCACTGCTATGTTGTTGGTATACGTTTGCTAGTACGGAGGCTATTTCTTGCTTAGTTGAATAAATATGGTTATCATGTTCTAGGTAGTGAATGATGTTAAATGATTTTTTCCCGTACATTCTGCTTATCATTTGCCAAACCTCAGAAGTCGAGGTAGATGAATTTTAAAGATGATACATAGTTTTTCCAAGCTTCTTTCTTACTCTTTTTTAAGGTGTATCTACAGTACGCCCTTAATCTTTTGAATTCAAGCTGGTTATTTAAAGTTGGGTGCCTTCTAAATTTATAAAATGCCTTTTTTGAATCTTTAATGGCTGCCTCGCAATGAGAATTCCACAACGGAACTGGGGCACGTTTTTTTGGAAATTTTGAATAACCTATGGACTCGTGAGCTATTGACGTTAAAAACTGTACGAAATGGAGTACTTTGGAGTTGATATCAATATCTGTATCGAAGGGCTGAACCAACTGAGAAATTTTTTGTGAAATTAAAGAGGAATAAAGAGACCAATCTGCATTTTTCAAACACCATTTATTGGATGGAACTGATGAGGAGATATGGTTATTGTTTATAATTAGGATAGGAAAATGATCACTTCCATGCAAATGAGATGTCACATCCCACGACAGAGTTGGTTGTAAGACAGAGTCACAAAGGGATAAATCTATTGGTGACCCATTTCCGGTGGAAATATTGAACCTTGTGATTCTTCCATCGTTAAGGATATTCATATTAGAATCGGTAACAATTTGTTCGATTTTACGTCCCAAGGAATCTGTTTTTTTGCCTCCCCAAAGTATATTGTGAGCATTAAAATCACCTAGTATAATACGCGGTTCTGGAATTTGATTAAAGAGATCAGTTATTTCATTTATGGACGGGTCTAAGTCCGGAGGAAAATAAATATTACATATATTAACTTTGTGGGGGCCTTTTATAGATACTGCTGTTGCCTCCAACTCAGTTCTTAAACGTATTACTTCGGTATTAAATGAGTTATGGACATATATTACTACTCCCCCACTAGCATGGCTAGCAGTTATTCTGTTCTTATAATACGGAGTATAGTTTCTTAAATTATGACAGTTATCTTCTTTGAAGTGGGTTTCTTGTAGGCATATTACAGATGGTTTAAATTTAGCTATAATTAATTTAAGTTCTTCTAAATGGGTGTATACCCATTTAGGTTCCATTGAAGTATACAGTTGAATGTTGTTGTATTAAATTTCAGCAGAGGCGTCGCTGCTGTGATCACTGTGATCAGTAGAGAAAGAGGATAATACCTGTTTATTAATTTTAGATTTTATTCTTGTACAGCGACTTTTCAGATACTTGGGAGTTAATGCTGGATGGATTTTAGTTAAAAAATTGAGTAGTCCTTCGATATCTTCTGTATACGTTTTAGCAATGCTGAGAGGATCAGCAGAGCCGTGTGCGTTTTCGAAGAAATCAATTAATTCTTCCTGGGTTAGATATCCGTTATCAGAATTATCTTGGAAAAAAGAACTAGTGCATTTAGTAAGATCTTCTGCTAAATCCTTATTAACTTCAGGAACAGTTTTTGCTTTCTTAGATTTACGGAGAGGTTCTTTAAATGGGTTCTGGTCTACTGATGTTGGAGGAGACGTTATTTCTGATACCGTTCGTTTAGACGATTGACTGTCAGAGGACGTAGGAGGTTGATTTTGGCTGTGAATATTCATTTCAACGTTATCTGGTTGGATAGGTGTTTGAATAGGATTTGAATCTAATAGAGAAGTATTGGTTGTTTCTGTTGATTGTGAACTGGTAGATTGTTGTAAAGATTGTGAATGATGGATAGTTTGCTGTGCATCTGTTATGTTGGGGTGACAATTTTGGATATAATTTGGTTGAGAAGTAGGTGATGAGTTTTCGATAGATGTTTGAGTGTTCGTATTTTTTGTGCATTGAGAGGCTAGATGACCTTGTTGTTTGCAAATGTAGCATGACTGTTTTTTCAAGTGAAAAATATATTCGATAATTGATTTGTTCGTAGTTAATTAATATAGACTCAGGAATATTTTCTAGATTTTTAGGAGTAATGTAAGTATAACGTCGGAAACTCAAGATATGCTTAAATAAAGAATTAGTTGTTCCTATTCTTAGAAAATCCAATGGAGTTATTTGATGAATTCCAATATTTTGTAGTTCAGTCTCTATAATACTGTGAGGTATTGATGGGTGGATATTAGAAATTATCAGTTTTTCGCTTGGTGTGATTAACTTCCTGGCTTGGATACGTTCCTGATTGATTAGTATGGTTCCATTATCTCTTCCTAAAAATTCGGTGACTGTCTCTTCAGTAGTAAAATATATGCAAATACGATCATTTACAATCCTGGAAATGGCGAGAATTTTATTGGGATCGACCTTAGTTGCTATGGCATTTAAATAATCTTCAATTTTGGTATTTGGAAGTGAATTGAACAAAATGGCTTGGTTTTTGCTTGGGAATTTTTTGTTAGGTGTGGTCAGAGCGGTTGAATATAATTTTGATTGATTGGATGGATTAATGACATCTTGAGAATTTTGAAGTTCAGAAGTTCTTTCCTCTAAAATTTCCTGCATATTGGGCCTATGTTGCCTGATTACGGCCCTGGTGCTTGGCAGGTTCATAAGTAATAAGTAATTAAGCTACTTAATTACCTCGCTACTGGTATTTATAACCGTTGTTTACTGCTTATTGATTAAAAAATAATAATAAAGATGGTCTAACTTACAGTTTGATCCCAAAATTGGATTAAGCACTATATAATACACTATTATACCAACTTTGATAATTTTCTAACAAGTAAAACCACCTTAATTTTGATAAAAACTAAGAGCTAATCGGAAACACTGTTTACTCGTCAAGCTCGTTTTGTAATCCCCCTTCAATTAACATTCTAAACGCTATCTTAACATATAAATGTAATACAAATTATTGTTTGCTTTTTTTTTGCTTTTGGCAAATTATTGTCACGTTATAATTGTCACTATTTTTACCTACATCCCTATACAAATAATTTTTTGTATATGCTTAATATTTTTCACTGCATTGATTGCAAGTTGTGTTTTCATTTTCGTTGCATGGAATAAGGCAACTTTTAATATAAATCCATAGGTAAACTGTTTACAAACGTTTTGGTAAACACAACGTATTTTTTCACGTGAACTTGACTTTCATTCCGTTTTTTTTTAATACACGCTCTACCTGAACTCCTTCACTTTTTACGACATCCGACATTATGTTCCGCAACGATATCACAATTATTTATGCCCATTTTTTATACTACTAACAAGCAAATAGTGTTAACAATAGGTTTTTTGTATGCACATTATACTTACACTTATTGTTACGTTATAAAAATTACTACGAACTTGATGGAATTTAAAAAGAATATTCATGCCGACCTATTGTATTTTGTAATGTTAAAACTTTTATGTCAGTATGAGCTGACGTCTGACGTGGTCTGAGCTGACTTGGCCTGAGCGGTGTGGGCGGGAGGTCGCTGAAGCAGAGGTCGCCATGTTGCCGGCAATCGTTTCGCGTCATTGCGCGTATTTAAGCTGTTAGGCCATTTTTCGATTTCGATAGCTTCACGAATGATTCTTGATTTTAAGGAGCGGATGGGGGCGATGGTTTTTTGCTTTTTCGAAGTCTATTTTGTGGCCTGTTTGAATATGATGTTGGGCTACATTATATTCAAATGCTACTAGAATTTTTGAGACGCTGATGCCTCTAGTTTCAAGCCACTTAAAAATGCGTGGAAAAGAACTTTGTTGAATTTGAATAGACAAAATTCATTTGAACAACTAAGTAAGAGTAACTTTGCTTCAATTTAAAAAAAAGCGATAGATACTCTTAAATCATCTGGTATATTAAGTGGTTTTGGAGTGTCTGGTTTCTGTCCTTGGTAAAAAATATACCATAGATAAATTTGGCGAAACCACAACAGAATCAATCAATTTGACCGATTTTTGCAACATATGCGATAAAGATACTTTACAGCTCTTAAAAGAAGCCAGAAAAAAATGGAAACTCTGATAACACTGGCAAAAGTTTCAGGGTACTACTCAATCAATTAACATTTTACGTCCAAATAATCCAAACTTTGAAGAAGGCGATAATTCACAAATTATAATAGATGAAATGTTTTTGGAAGATATGTCTGTAGTAGAAGAGTGAGCAGCGATGACTTTAACTTACGATATAGAATCTGTACTTCTTGTTCATTTGGAAATGCAAAAGTGGCACAAAGTTTAGCACTTTACTCAGAAAACACTCAAGAAACAATCACAGGATCCGCTGTCATTTCAACTTTTGATTCAGTTCCCTCTACTAGTCAAAACTCTATAAATAAGAGCGAGCAGTAACGTGAAAGATTGTTTGCCTTGGGCCAAAACTGCCGAACGCAAGGAAATACGTATTACAAAAATATCTAGTTTTGTAATTTCCTCTCCAATTTATATCAGAAAACTAGAGGAAAAGGAACGCGAACAAATGAAAAGAATCAAACAAAGTTAGAAAATAAAGCAAAACGATTTCTGAATTCTTTGAAAGGAAACAGTGTTAAAGAAATACTAAAATTAAGGTACTCAAAGAAACATCTTTATTTCACCAGAAACATAGTATTTTAGATAACTTAATAGTAAAAAAGCTTATAAATAAAGAAGATGATCGACAGCCTCATTAAAAAAATAAAATGGAAATATGTCAATTCCAAAAGCACGTTAGAAATCTGTAAGTATTCGGATTTCACCACCTAAAAATAATATTTTTGTGAATAAAGGTATACTTATGCTTTACATGTACTGGGAATTTTTCACTGATAAGGTTTGGAGTTAAATGCCAGAAGTGTTCCAGAACATTTCACAAGGGATGTCTTGAAAAATATGATTTATCTAAAGAATATTTTGTTTGTACAACTTGTCTTAAACAACTTGTATAAAGAATATTGTTTTTGTAAAATTTGTTTTTAAAAAATATATAAATAAATGACACTTTATTGTTTGTACGTATTGAATGCTTGTACGTAAGTACTTATTTTTTATTTTTGTTTTCAATGCTCAATCAATATTTTGATATAAAAATTATACCAATTACTGCGTGCTAATAATTGAGTACACTGTTAATTACTACATGCCAATAACTAGAATATAACTGCCAATAATTAGGAAATTTGTATAATGTCTAAAATAACTTAATTTTGCATTATTTTTCTCAAATTTAGAATAAAATGACATTCAATTTGTGGTCAGTAATAAAAGTAAATTATAAAAACATTCAAAATATCCCTCTTTGATGTTAACTACACCAGCAAATCTAATCTTTAAACAACTCTTTCTCGTAAAGTACCAATAGAGTATCGAGTGACTTCAGTCACTCGACACTGAGGAGTAGGCAGATTGAGACCTCAGTGCCGAGAGACAGTTCTTGTATTTATAATACAGAACACGGTACTGGTACATTTCGAGTGAGGGAGTAGCAGATTGAACCCCGAACTCGAACCGAACCGTATCCCTCTTGATAATGGGAGCCGAAACGTCGAGCAAAAAATTCTCAACGCGGTTCTTCCCGGGAACCTAGTGATTTTCATTCATCTGACCGCGGAAATCTATCCGAACATATATATATATATATAATATATAATATATATATATATATATATATCGCAAAAAGGAGTACGACCGTCTATCCAATATATAATAAGGATCACTCAGATGAGTGGTGGGTTCAAATATCGGTCTACTAGGTGGAGAAATAAAAGACAAAGTTGATACTACTTCATCTATTTTGAAGACGTTTCGCTATCGAATTCTGATAGCATCATCAGTTCATCTAAAAATTTTTACATTATGAGTACCACACATTCATGAAGAAGATGTTAAATAGTTACCTTTAAAAAGATATGTAGTTGTCAATGGTATTAAAAAGATAGTACAAAAACTCAAATAAATGGACATCATATGGTGATATTGTATAAACAATTAAATAACTAACAACATTTAGAGACTTAGTAAAAATTAGCAAAGCAACAGAACACGTGGTCTAATAAGCATATAATATTTCATATAATATTAACTAGTGAAAAAGAACTAAGAAAATCATTGATTCACTTCCAACTATGCAAAAAAATTTTATTTTATGACTTCATCCTAACTTTTGGTAGCATTATTTAAGTTATCTATATTAAGATATAAAAAATATATATAAAAAAAGAAAAGATATAAAGTGAAGTTACCACTGTATGCTTGGCACCTGTTGCGGTTGAAATGGCGTTAATTCAAAGTTACCGAGCCAATGACATGAACAGACAGCCAACCTTGAGGTCGAAAATTCTTCGACAGAACAGCAAGGTTAAGAGTACCAACCCACTAATTTACGGGCGGTATATTTGAAAAAGTTAACATGAGTTTGAATGATAACCTCCCGTAAGAGACCAAACAATGAAAGAAATTAGCGATAACGGGGATTAGGGATGCAGGGGATTAGCGTTATCGCTAATTTCCAAAACTTAGGTATCAAGATAATATAGAGGATGATCTAAAATATATTGATGTTAAAGTATGAAGAAGAGTTGCTAGAGACAGGGGCGAATGGAAGATTGTTCTGAAGAAGGCTTTGGCTCATAACGAGCTGTAATGCCAATGATGATGATGATGAAGAAAACTCAAAGACATACGAATTACCAAGAGAGTAGTCGTAAAAATTGCAATAAAAACTGATTTAAATAGTTCTAGGATCGGAAGAAATAGTTTCATAAAAATATATACTTAATTATGTATAAAAAATTAAAATCAAAATTTACCTTACTATGTTAATTATCTCAAAAAAATATAAATTTTACTAACGAAGGAAGAAAATAAAAAAAGTAATGTAATTATACACAAATATACTTTACATACGAAATTTTAAAAAAATATATACTCGCAAAACAATAAAAAATTGTAAAGAACACATTACTAAATAAGTAATAACTAACAAGAAACACTACTAAAATAAAAAATATTCAAAAATAATTGGACAAAATAATTCAATATTTATTATAATTTGTATAAAAATAAAAAGTGAATACTTCGAAAAGGAAACTTAAAAAAAATGGTGTTGTTACTTTATAGCAGTTAGTGTTAATAGCAGTAAAAAAAGTTACATTAGTTATAATAATAAAGCAGTAAATTAAAGTTATTAAATACGTTAAACTTGTTCAAAAATATAATGAAAAACATTGATACATTGTTTGCATGAATAAAAAAGTGAATTCAGTTTATTTTGATTTATAGTGGAGGATCTGATGTAACAAAGACCTTCACCGATCTGTTTAATGGATAAAAAATATTTGATATGTATTTAGTATGTTAATGTTACAAATTATAAAAAAAAAGAGTTGCCCAATATAATTTTGTCCAGACTATAATTAATTAAAACCCTAGAAAGGTGGACTATCGTAAATTTGACGACGCTCCTCGGTTTTCGTTGCATTTCAGGCAGTTCAGGTGGAATCGCGTAAACTATCCCCATACACTCCTTCGTAGCTGTTTCTTTATTCTTGATTTAATAGGTGGTGGGCATGCCCCGGAACCTTAATATGCATGACCTTGGATCATTCCCATATCACTTTTACCCCAGGCAGTTAATAAAGAGAAATGACAGCCTATCTCTCTCACGAAGACTTTAACCAATCATTTATTTTAACACACTCTTGGGGTGTTTACAAGCTTTCAATTTAATTTTCTTTCGTGTGCATCTATTCTTAGTAATTTTAATTTAAGTTGGTTACTTAGTTTTTAAAGTTTAGTTTTAGTTACCTATTGTAGCAAAGAATTTTTGTGTTGTGCTAGTAAAAAAACTAAACATGGTGAATTATTGTATTGTTTCGTTATGTACAAATCATGGAAAAGTTACAAAAAGTATGATGTCGGGAAGCAAACAATAATAGTATTTAACATTTGTTCCTGAAAATATCAGCGTAATAAATATTATGTAATTACTTTATAACTGTTTTATCTTAAACAACAAATAAATATACGTATATCTAGAAAAAATTGTGATTTTGTATATCGCTGCTCTAGAAGAACAATGACGTAACTGACATAATGATAATTGTTCAGGAAACGAAAAAAACCGAAAGTTATTTTTTAAAAATGCCATAATTCAAAAGTTAATTTCTCTATTGAATTGGGACTCGGGCAAATTGTTACAATAAGGTTCAAAACATTTTTTTTGTTAAAATTCACCCCGTGCCTCCATAATCACCCCCTTTAGCAAATGCGTCATTGTTCTCCTAAAATTATGAGTCAAAATAACAAATTCTGACAAAAAAGGAAAGGGGAAAAAAGTAGTTCTTGATAACAATTTGATTGCTGTCTAGGTGCCGTTTCACATGTAGCCGACGCCGACGGTCAGCGCTGACCGTCAGTGATGATGAATAAATGCATTGCATTGCACAGCTGATCATACGCAAGGCATGCGAAATGGTTAGTTTGCGCTAATGCATTTAATTTATCATCACTGACGGTCAGCGTTGACCGTCGGCTACATGTGAAACGGCACTAAGACTATCATTTATTTTCAGAAACTTGAACAAACAGTGTAAAGTAAGCAAATCTAGATTGTAGATTAAATTATACCAAACTAAACATAGTAACTGAAAAATACAATCATTAGTAGGTAGCAATAAACAAAAAATGTAACAGGGTTTTCTAATTATTTAAAGGATCATAGAAACTTTTATAATAGCTGGGAAATATGTTGCTGTTTACCAAACTATTTAAATCTCAAACTTTATTTTCTGATAGTAGTATTTTTTTAGTATACGCAGGTTTCAAAGCAATATTAGTTGCTTTTATATTCTCTGCTGAACGCCTTTTCTTTCCTGTAAACTGAACTTGACTCCATTCTAATTGTTTATAGCTATTCTTGTAGTAAAACGTATTACTTTCTTTTTCAAATTGAAGTATTTTAACCTCACTCAATTTGAAGATATTTCCGTCTGGCCATGTCAGGTGCCATCTCATCATGCAACGCCTTAATGTTCTTAAAATCTGCAAAACCCATTTCTGTGACAAGCAGAGGCTCTCTTTTTTTTCGCTTGTCGGATAATGGTTACACATTGGTCAGGTACATAAATCGGCCCAGACCTCTTAGCACTCTTTAATGACTTTTCTATGATGCTATAAATTGCGTCACCTTCATTTTGCGTGTGACCACGAATTAAGTACTTGTGTGAAATATACTGAATGTTAAGCTGCTGAACCGCATACAAATACATCGCTATCACGAATCTACAACAGAAACAATAAAAAAAATTATTAAATTCTTCGGCAATTTTTTTTGTGCTTCAAACCTGTTTTTCTGTTGTCCCCCGCAATTATCAGAATAGAATACAACTTTGGCCCCAGGTATGTTATTTGACAACTCTTCAAGGTAGAGTAGCACGCAAGTTGTCATTTCATTCACACCTCTGTGCGCGTACTTCTAAAAAAACGTAAAATACGGTCCAATGTTTTAAGATAGGCGCTAAAATTCACTAGAGAGGAGCCTTAATAGTATCCCTGCTATCGACTAATTCACAGATGGTCAGATAATGACATATTTTGCTGACTGCTGCTGATTTTCTCTTTTCTGGGATTTTAACCACTGAAAATTATGTCAGTGTTTAGTCAATATTTGATTAAAATTAATCAGATGTTTAAATCACCTCTCAAAATTAATGACGTTTAATCTGCACCTCCCTGTAAATGTTAATGTATAGTACAAGTCCGGTCGCTAAATTTTCATTTTTTAAACTGAACACTGACATAATTTTCAGTGGTTAAAATCCCAGAAGAGAGAAAATCATTCAGCAAAATCTGTCATCTGACGGTCTATCAGTTTGACAATGACGTTAACAACAGTTAAGAAGTAAATAAAGCTTATTAACAGGTTCAATAACGACGAAAAGTACAATTAGGTCACAAAATTGAAATAAGAACCTCAATAAACAATGACACAAAGTACACTTACGTCGTTGTTGCACTGGAATCTTGATCGAAGTGGTTCAAATTGCTCCAAATCTTCCATTTGCGTCGTTGTTCCACTGGACACTAACACAGACTCACTAACGTCAAGGACTGAACTCAATCATGTGGCACTGTTTTCCCGAAACTACGCCACAAACATCCAATATTTCTACAACGACGTAACTTCCTCTAGCGGCCATAAGAGCAACTACATTTGCGTTGTTGTTCTCCCATGTGTGTTACATATTTTTGAGAACAGGGACGTATTTAACTGCAATTACCATATTTTTGCAGTTACGTCATTGTTCTTCTGGAACGGCGATATATCCTTTTATTTTTTAATAATATGTGAGATTATTTCATCGGAAAATAGTAAGATATTTTCCAGTAAATTTTAATTAGTAACGAAATAGCCCTCAAGAGGCGCTAACGGGTATCTATGTAAGGGGTGTTCATTTGAATTTCCCGCCAAAAGATGATTAGTACTGACCCAGCCACAAGGGGTCCTAATAAACGAAATTTATACATTGAGTTGCCTATCTATTTCTATATACTATAATATTTATCTATGGGTGGTGGGTGTGTTTCATATCTATTGAAATTGTGTATTAGATTTTTTTAGGACACGTCGTCAAATTTACGAAACTTTTTTCTTTCTCGAGTTTATTTGGACGCCGGTGAAGTCATCTAATTCTTTTTTATATTTGAAGGTGTGATTGAAAAAAGAATAGCATTAAAAAAATATGGAGAATTAAAGTGAGATTTGAACCATGAATGTTTGTGTCTTCTATAGGCTGAGTGCAAAAACGATAAAATTGCCAGTCGCCCTCTGTGTAAAAACCTTGTTATTGAGCGGAAAAAGAATAATATTACTAAAATGTTATCATTTATCCACGCAATGTAAAAAACTTGTTAACAAGGATAAACGCTTATTTGAGTATGGCGGAGTTGACCTGTAATACCTGCAATGCATGATACATTGGTAGAACCTTTAGATTCTTCAACATCAGATTAAGAAAACATCTTAGATATATAGAACAGGTCAATCACATTTCTGTAGAATATTAGTAACTTCAACATTATGAATAATCAACAATTTATTCCAGAATCCCATATTATTGTTGCCCAAATGCAAGAACAAGACGAAACTTGTCTTGGTCTTGGTCTTGCATCAGTACACCTGGTCTTGGTCTTGATCTTGGTATTGCACTCCCGGTCTTGGTCTTGGTCTTGCAGCGAGAGTCTTGCAAGTCTTGTAGTTACCCATTAGCCTATTGCTATTTATTAAACTTTACTTTAAATCTTAGAACAACGTAACAGAGCAAGTACATTTTAAGCTTAAGTTAACATAGCCGTAATAAAGACCAACTAAATTATTAAATGTCTAAACAACTGACACCGTTTAGGGTTTGAAGCCACGATCTAAGCGATCCGTACCTATGCTCTAACTAACTCAGCTATCTACCATGCACCACGAAAGTCAGTCTGTTTCTTAATAATTGTGTGGATTTAATAAACTTACATGAGCTAAAACATGGTTAAATTACAAAAAAACAAATTAATGACATAAACTTGACTGTATTTTAAAGAACATTATCTGCCTAGAAAGGGATTCTCTATTATATGAAATGGAAATCTTAAAAAAGATTGGTAAGTGGCAAAAAATCCACATACAGGTATCAAGGGCACATATTATTTAGGTAATAAGATAACAAACTATATTCCACTTATTAAAGCAATATAAATGTCCTTAACAATTTTAGCTCAACTTTTATATAAAAAACTAACTTAGTAAGAAAAAAGCAATTATAATCAAAAGAAATTATCTAAAACTAGGGAAATACCTACTTAATAAATACATTAATTTGCCAAAATAAAGTAGTAGATACATAATATAGGTGATTGGTAATAAGCTAATAAGTCTATATTTTACATGTCCACTTTTCCAGCGGTTATTAAAAAGCTTTTAGTATCTCCACTGAATTTTGGTTTTTCAGGAAGAAATATTTGTAATTCCTTTTTTTGAAAAGATATCAGATGCTTCCTTACACCTAACGGTTTTGCTGTTTTTCACTTTCATTTCATCCTTTCTATGTAGGCATAATTTCACAAAGCAATTTGGGATGCATAAATTATTTCGAAAAACTAATCAAATTTGCTTTTAGGTCTTTCAGATCTATGATTCCAACGCTCACCGACTAGAACTATTTGAATCTTTGTCCCTCATGTCCAATTGTAAACTTGTCACTCCTGGAACAACAAGGATTAGATGAAAAACAATTATTATTACATTAGAATCAAAGGGAAGCTCAATTGGGAATAAGGTTTAGTGATGTCGAAAAAGTAACTACTACTATAATATTCCACTAGGAAACTAAGTTCCTATAGCTGGCTGTATACCATATATCACAAAAAATTATTTAAAATCCTTTATAAAAGGTATATAAAAAATGCCCCAAACGGGCTATCACAAACACATTGCAAAACGTTTTCGGATTAATAAATCCATCATCAGTGCAAACGGTTGTACATGCTAGTAGCCACCAAAATATATGGGTCAAAACCCTTTAAATGTTTTAAATTTGTAGTTGTTTTATATTATTAATAGTTATAATTTGTGATGTTTAAGTTACCGTTGAATAGGTAACCTAATCCTATATCCTATCCAACTAGAATAGATGTTACCTACCCAACGGTAACTAAGTAACGGTAAGTTAGTTTTTTATATAAAAGTTGAGCTAAAATTGTTAAGGACATTTATATTGCTTTAATAAGTGGAATATAGTTTGTTATCTTATTAAGTCAAAATAAAGATTTGTTCAATTTAATATTTTGCATCTTGTGAACACAATGAAAAGACACAAAGATTTGCAGCAATCGTCTAACCCACATATTTCTATTGAAAACGGGTTAGACTATTTTTACAAATTTCTGTTTATATTATTTGACGAATGTGGTTAATTTTTATTACATATTGCGTCTTAGGGAGTCTTTAAAAATATACCGGAATTATTATACTCGCTAAAACGACACTCACTCCTAACTGCAAGACGCAAAAGTCTCGCATGCTTAGTCTTGTTCTTGCTTAAATCTTGCAAGGTCAGTCTTGGTATTGGTCTTACTAAAATTGTGCGATCTTGGTCTTGGTCTTGCAAGAACACAAGAACAAGACAAAGACTGCAAAAACAAGACCGATTTTGGGCAACACTATCCCATATACAACCAATACAAAATATTAATACATTTGATACACTTCTGGACCATTTGAATCTTCAACATAAAACATTTTCAAATCTGGATCCAAGAAATTTCTTGTTCATAGAATTTTCTTTAATATATTACCAAAAACCATATTTTAATTAAAACTGTATTAAATATCAGTATTGAACTGGTATGGTACCTCAACTTATTTAACCCAAAAAATTATCTATTATATCCCATCTGGTTTCAAGAAATGTACTCATTTTACAAAATTTGATTTCAATACGTGGTTTGAAAATTTCCAACACAGCATGGAAGAATCGTTCAGACTATTAATAATAAAATAAATATTTATAATTCCTAATCATATGTAAATTTCACGTTGTCAAATAGAAATACTAAACTTTTAACCATAAGCGGCTATAAATTTGAAAATGTTAAATGTTACAGAAAACTATTATACAAACTTACCAATGTTCTTGTCGGTGTGAGGATCTATCTTTTCATGGTACATTAAAAACGATGAAATAAGAATAAATTTGCTTTACACCGGTTTAAATAGAGAATCGTTTACCTGCTATTTCGACCAATTTCCGGTTTCAACTGTCAGATATTAGAATTACTAACTAATTATTGACTTCATAATAATTCAGTCAATTTCTTGAATTTTCCAATTAATTTACCATCAACAATTTATCTACTTATTGCTCTAGTTTTCATACTAACATATTAGAACTAAAATAAAAAAATTACACATACCATGACAGATAGCTCACTCGCACCAATAATATTTTTTCAAACATTTTGTAACTTTATTAAATATTTTGATTACAACTGTACATATTTAATTACCAAATAATCACTTAAGTTTGTTTTGTAATTTTGACTAAATTGAGTTAGTTATAATAGAAAATTTATTTCAATTATTCAGATTGTTACATTTAAATTTAATCATTTAATGATTGTTAAAAGTATGCCAATATTAAACATATTAACTTCCTTTTTATATTTAAACATCTTATAGACATTCATTAATATCTGTTTACTTACCTCTAAAATCTAATAGACAACATAAAAACTCATTGTCTCCAATTCAGAGATGTAGTGCTATTAAGTCTCTCTTTTTTAAAATTTAATGTCTGTTTTGTCCTTTTTAAGTGTGTTCTGTTTGTCCCTAAGTGTCATTAATTGTTTTAGTTTTAATAATTTTAACATACTTGACTTTACAATAATTTGCCATATAACACTAAGTTAATTGAACTTTATCAACGAAATTAGACAATTACAAGTTTTTGCACACCCACACAATCTAATTTCATTCATTGTCATACAACTGTCACCTTAATAAAATTTCAATAAATCACACACATTTCATAAATATATCTCTTGAATAAATATAAATAACTTTAAAGAATTAAATAATACAGAACATCACTTCCATGTAACAAACAATCACACTACACCTATTTTCTACTTTATTGGATAAAATTTATCTCCTCAATAAACTTCCCCGTTGTTTGTCAAACAATTACAATAGAAAAAACTGAAAATCTCCATTCAGCAATACAGGATAGTTTGAACTATGTTCTCCCAACCATTAACTAATAGTGTACCGGCATGTAAGTAATGTTTTGTTTATTTACTAGTTTATTACAATTCAATAGACTATTTTTATATCAATATGTGGGTCTTACTTCGACTGCTTAAACAATATATTCATTTTTTAAAAAAACCACAGACATGTAATATTGGCATAATTACTATAATTTATATCATTTATCTTTTGTTTATCTTTATAAGACAACACCCTAATATGGGTTTTATTATTTCAGCATTTAATTAACTTTGTATCGACAGACCTGAAGATGCTTTGCATATTGTAGAAAGCGAAACCGGTCGTCTGGACAGTTAAATTATATTGATTGTGAGTAAGTCTTATTTATTATTTTTTTTGACCCCCTCTGTGGCTCAGTGGTAAGAGCGCCTGCCTTTAAACCTAAAGGTCGTGAGTTCGAATCCCACCTGGGTGGAAGTTTTTCGATTATTAGAAAAATTAATAAATGAAAATAATTTCTATCCTTGTGTGATCGGTACACACCGGAGGGACCGCAGACGTTCGGATACAATTAGCGTCTCTTAGCAAAGACAATGACGTCGACTTTGCTAAGTATCAAGACAATTACTCTACACACACACACACACACTACACCTCAAATTGTAAGATTGGCGAATGAATTTAGTGTCCGCAGTCATTTAAACACAAACAAACAACAATTATTTCTTTTACCTATTTGAAATGGACTCACACAAGCAATACATTCATGACTTATTAAATCTCTATATTATCAATTATTGTAATATTAAATCTCTATACATTAGTTTTATTATATGGTAAATAATTTTGAAAAATTCAATCTAGATTATTAAACTACATTATTTAAGATATTCTTTAAAAAAATTGAATAATTAAATCTAAAAATACGTCAATCACAAACCAGATTAATTTTTTGTTCTGTAATTAACATATTATTTTTTGCTAAAAACGATGACTAGTCAATATACTAGTAGACAGGCTATAAAATTAAAAGACTTAAAATCTGTAGATTTTAAGGATTGTTCCATAGAATAGTTTTTGTTTTAAGCAAAATCATACAAAAGATATCAGTATTATATATTTTCTTAAGTAGAAATGGTAATTGTTTAGCATATTTTATTTAAATAATATTTAATCGAGAATTATTTAATTGAATTACACGTAAATTTAGAACAGTGTAGTTATTTTACTAAACAGATATTGAACCACCAACACCAAAGGTGATGACAAACGAAAAAATAAATATTAAGGAAGAAGAGTTATAGGAAGTATTGAGGAAATTAAAAAAATAGAAAATCACCAGGAGAGGACAGAATACCGAACGAACTCCTAAAGTACGGAGGACCAGATCTCACCAAACAACTATTAAAACTTATCCAAAAAATAATAGAACAAAACAGAAAACAAAGTGATAACAAATAAATTAAATGAAATTATAACACTAGCAGAAGAACAACAAGGTTTTAGGTTGGAAGATCATGCACCGACGCTATATTTATAATGGGGCAAGTGCAAGAGATATCATTGGAATACAACAAACCTGAAATCTATGTGAAATGATATGAAACAAAATCCATGTTTCGTGGACCTTACAAAGGCATTTGACCAGGTCAAATTAAAAGACGTTATCCACTTACTGTATGCAAGAGAGATACGTCTAGGAATAATCAAATATCTACCAAAATAACACAATAAAAGTAAAAGTAGAGTAGAGTATTTATTTAACTACATAACATATACAAATATTGTTTGTAGCAAGTCAAAAAAAAACATACATAGTATTAAATGATAAAACATTAAATAATACCAACATGAAAACATATTAAACAGATAAATAATACATACATGAAAACATATTAAACAGAAAAATATTTATGGCAAAGTTACGGTAAGCAGTTCAGTGGATGTTCTGCAATGAGTCATATATTCTTCTGAGCAGTAAAAACAATGTTTTAAAAGATATTTTTTTATAACTTTATCGAAACTATTACAGCTTAGCTCTTTTATACTTTTTGGTAAAATATTGTAATAGTTATAATTAAGACTATTTTTTTCTGAAAGACTTAATCTATAGCGATTTGTTCGTAGGTAGTGACAGTTTCGCGTATTGTGAACATGGACATCAGACTGCTTTATTAAATGGGCACGTTTTCTGTGAATTTGAGTTAAAACTTGAAATATCAACAGAGTAGGTAGCGGCATAATTTTGAATTTGATAAAGAAAGGTCGGCAGTGTTCTAGATAACTAACCCCTGCTAAAATCCTGACAGCTTTCTTTTGTATTCTAAAAATTTGAAGTGCATTTGTTGAATTGCCCCATATAATTAAACCATAGTTTAGTTAGGTGAGAGTGGAATAAAGAAAAATATGTCATTTTTAATGTTTCAAAGTTGACAACCCTTGCTAGTTGGCGAATAACAAATAATGAACTGGATAGCTGTTTCTTAAGGTGTGAGATATGAGCAGACCAGTTGAGTCGATTATCTATGGTTATTCCCAATAGTTTAACAGTCTCTTTGTTAACTAGATCATTGTGTAAATTACTTGCAGATATAACCATATTTTGCGTTTTATCAGAATTAAGTTTTAGTTTGTTTGCAGCAAACCATGAGCTAGATTTAGTAGTAACTTCCTCATGAGACATTTTTAAATCATCATTATTTTTTCCTGATATAACGTATGTCGTATCATCTGCGAATTGTATGGTTTTGTACGGAGATATGAATTTAGGCAGATCGTTGACATAAATAATAAACAAAAGAGGTCCTAAGACCGAACCTTGTGGGACTCCATGTTTTACGGATAGAAAATCAGAGAGATGACCTTTAGACACTACCGCCTGGTGTCTGCCACATAGATAAGAAGTTATAAGCTTAAGAGGGATACCTCTGATTCCATAGTAATTTAATTTGTGGAGCAAAATGTCGTGTGAAACGCAGTCAAAAGCCTTTGATAAGTCACAAAGAGAAATTGCTATGCGATTGCCGCGTTCAAGCCCCTCAATCACCTCGCTCACAACATTAAATACCGCGTTCGTAGTAGAACGAGCACTTCTAAATCCATATTGTGAGTTGCTAAAGTAATTATTTGACTCAAAATAGGAATAAAATTGTTGTTTGATAACCTTTTCAATCACTTTCCCAAAAGTAGAAACAATGCTTATGGGTCTGTAATTGTCAATTTTTGAGGAATCACCTTTTTTGTAGATTGGTAGTACTTTTGAGTATTTTAGTACTTCTGGAAATACTCCGGTGGATAGAATTAAATTAATAAGATGAGTAAAAGGTGTTAAAACTATTTGGTAAGTTTCTTTTAAAATTTTGCTATTAATCTCGTGAACGTCCCTACAATTAGAATTACTAAGCGACTTTATTATTTGAGAGACCTCTTCTTCCAGAACGGGCCGAAAAAAAAAATGACTTGCTCGGAGAAGGATAATTTCTATAATTGACGAGGACATCGATGTTAATGGTGGGAAGAGATGTAATTATATTCTCTGCAATTGTACTAAAAAATTGATTCATTTCGTCTGGAGGTAGATCAGGTTGTACCGAACTGGATTTAGTGTAGTTTCTTTCGAAATTTACTATTTTCCAGCAGTCTCTAGGTTTATTATTGGAATTAGTAATAAAATTACAGTAAGCTGACTTTTTAGCAATTTTTAATTGCCGATTATATTCAACTTTTTGTTGTTTATATACTTTGAACAAATCGGGATCCTTAGTGGCCTCTGCAATGTGTTTGATAAGAGAAATATTAGATCTGTTAGACCTTAATTCATTATTAAACCATTGCACAGGTGCTTTTTCAGTCATTTGTCGTACTTTTTTTAGTGGAAAATACTGTAATATTAAATTGTTATAAGTTTCGGTAAGAAAGACTGTCAAAGAATCAGGATCATTATTAATATCGTAGAAAAAGTCCATGTTTGTAATAGCTAGCGCACGTTTAAGCTTCTGTAAACCAGAAGAAGTAATAAACCGTTGAAATATTTGATTAGTGTCAATAACTTTATGCTCTGAGTCAATAAATAAAAATTGAGCTCGATGGTCAGAAAAACAAGGTTCAAATACGCCCACTCTATATATATTTTCAGAAAAATTTGTCATAATGTTGTCAATGCAACTTCTGGACTGGGATGTGATTCTAGTATAATCGTTTATAGTTATTTTTAGACCAAAAGATGTTAATAGATTTTGAATATCAAAAAGATGGTCAGATTCAATTTTAAAATTTATATTAAAATCTCCAAGTATGATTAGTTTGTCAGCTTTACTAAGCAAGGATGTTATGGCATTTTCAAAATTCACCAAAAATAAGTCAAAGTCACCCTTACCCGATCTGTATACAGTTAAAATATTGGTTTTTATTGAAGGTACATAAATTGCACAAAACTCAGAACTTTGCTCTACATTATATTCATTTAAATTAAGAGAAGAATACATAAGATTTTCTTTTATATAAATTGCAACTCCGTCTTGTTTCTTTTTTACCCTACAAAAGAAATTAGCTAATGAGAATCCGCAGATGTTAATTAATTTTAAATTTTCTTCACTTAGCCAGTGCTCCCGAAAAACATATGACGTCATATAATTTTTGATCCGCAAGATAAGCATTGATCATATCGACTTTATTTGAAATACACTGCAAATTAACATGAAACATGCTTACCGTACCCTTTCGAATTTGTTTATTTTGATGAAAGTTTGTAGAAGCTTCTAGGTTTCTTCCTCCGTCTTCTTAGATTAAAAGTAGAAGAAGAAATAACCGACCCTATTGAAGCTGGCAATGGGGTAAGACATGGAGATTCCATGAGTCCTGTATTGTTCAACCCTATTATGAATGAAATAATAAAAAAGTAAAAACTAAATACTGCTCTCTCAAAGTGAAGATGATTTACAACGTATGATGCACCAATTTAATATAACCGCCAGAAAATTTAACATGTTAATTTCCCCAAAAAGGACAAACTGCATGGTTACAACAGCAAATTGACTAAGAAGTAAATTGGAGCTGGAAGGTCCGATGATAGAACAAGTGATGGAGTTTAAATATCTAGGCGTCACATTATTTAGCTACGGAAAGCTCGAAATCGAAGTGGAAGATAAAGTGAATAGAGCATACAGAGCCGCAGGCTGCCTAAATGAAACTATATGGGGAAATAAAAATATCGGGAAAGAAACGAAAAGCAGAATTTACAAAACAGTCATCAGACCAATAATGACATACGCGGCAGAAACAAGACCTGACACAAGAAGACAAAAAGGATGTTAGAAACAGAAAAGATGAAAACAGTTAGAACAATTGATGGGTTGAACGGATAATGATTCCATTACACTTTCCACATACAGGTGATTTCCCGAAGTCATGAGGTGTTCATATGTCAGTTGTGTATGACTAATTCTTAGCCTGCGAAGGATTAAAATATGTCTCTTATACTTAAGTTAAGCAGCCAAAAGTTTTAGATGGTAGATTGCATTTTGTGTAATTTCAATGTTAACCCCTTCTATTAGTAGTTTTCTCATGATTTTTTAATTTGGGGCCAGAAAGATGGTTTTGGATCTGATGCTAGTTCGATAAATTTGATATCCGATTTCATTGTAATTGCTTCATCTGTAGCACTATCAGCAGTCATAATACCTAACATGCCAACATGTGATGAAATCCATATTATTGTTATGTTTATTCCAGAAGAAAGTGAGATGGTTTGTTGCTTCATGTTATTGAGATGTGAGATGTGAGATATGAGATATAACTATATGGGGAAATAAAAATATCGGGAAAGAAACGAAAAGCAGAATTTACAAAACAGTCATCAGACCAATAATGACATACGCGGCAGAAACAAGACCTGACACAAGAAGACAAAAAGGATGTTAGAAACAAAAAAGATGAAAACAGTTAGAACAATTGATGGGTTGAACGGATAATGATTCATTCCACTTTCCACATACAGGTGATTTCCCGAAGTCATGAGGTGTTCATATGTCAGTTGTGTATGACTAATTCTTAGCCTGCGAAGGATTAAAATATGTCTCTTATACTTAAGTTAAGCAGCCAAAAGTTTTAGATGGTAGATTGCATATTTTGTAGTTTCAATGTTAATCCCTTCTATTAGTAGTTTTCTCAGGACTTTTTAATTTGGGGCCAGAAAGATGGTTTTGGATCTGATGCTAGTTCAAT
>OU898280.1:48480036-48594918 GCA_918026665.1 Diabrotica balteata
CAACGAAAAATGGAAAGATCTATGCTTGGCGTAACTTTGAGAGACCGAATACGAAATGATGAGATACGGCGAAGAACTGGAGTGGAAGACGTCATAAAACTGATTACGAAGTTGAAGTGGAAATGGTCAGGACACGTCGCAAGACAGAGAGACAACAGATGGACAAAGAAGATTTTAGAATGGCGGCCAAGGGCAGACAAGCGAAATCGTGGAAGACCACCTACCAGATGGACGGACGACATTAAAAGAATAGTGACAAACTGGATCGCAGCTGCACAGGACAGAGAAGAGTGGAGACATCTTGAGGAGTCCTATGTTCGACAGTGGACAAATTTGGCTGTGTGATGATGATGAATTCTGTCAAAAATATTGACAGATATTCCGTTCGTTTACAAGCTTTCATTTTTATTTTCTTTCGTGTGCATCTATTCTTAGTAATTTTAATTTAAGTTGGTTACTTAGTTTTTAAAAGTTTAGTTTTAGTTACCTATTGTAGCAAAGAATTTTTGTGTTGTGCTAGTAAAAAAACTAAACATGGTGAATAACTGTATTGTTTCGTTGTGTACAAATCGTGGAAAAATTACAAAAAGGATGATGTCAGGAAGCAAACAATAATAGTATTTAACATTTGTTCCTGAAAATATCAGTGTAATAAATATTATGTAATTAGTTTATAACTGTTTTTATCTTAAACAACAAATAAATATACGTATATCTAGAAAAATTGTGAATTTTGTATATATCCTTTTATTTGTTAATAATGTGTGAGATTATTTCATCGGAAAATAGTAAGATATTTTCCAGTAAATTTTAATTAGTAACGAAATAGCCCGCAAGTGGCGCTGCAAACGAGGACACCGAATACGCGGTAAATATGTGTAAACAAGATTCGGAGAACGAAAAAGAACTAATTTGCGGAGAAGAAAAAGAAAATGAGATGCGTTTGATGTTAAAAAACTATGAAAATTTAATAAACGAAATAAATAGAGTCGCCAGAAATTACGAGCATCCATTTGAGGTGAAAAATTTGGAAAATTTACGTTCAAAAACATACCCCATCCCGTATAAATATCGACAAGACGTGAAAAAAAAAATCAAGAAAATGTTGGAAGATCAGATTATAGAGAGATGTGATTCACCCTATGTCAATCCAATCGTGATAGTGAAGAAAAGCAGTGGAGATTTAAGGCTATGTTTAGATGCGAGAAACATCAACCAGCATACAGTATCCCAATATGAATTACCATTAAATGTTGAAGCCATTTTTGGAACAATAACTGGATCACATATTTTTTCCAAAATTGACTTAAAGCATAGTTTTTGGTTGATGGTGAGCAGAAAAATGCAAAAATTATACAGCTTTTTTAATTGAGGGGATAGTATACTGTTTCAAGGTAGTTCCTTTTGGATTGCAAAGTGCATCCGCAGCACTAGTGAAAGCTTTGCACACCATTTTCAACCGTCATGAAGATTTTATTGTCCACTATATTGACGATTTATTGTTTTTTTCTCCGGATACGCAGTCATTTGAAACACATTAAATTGGTGCTGGAAGAATTGGATCAGGCTGGTTTGAAACTAAACATAAAAAAATGACAATTTTTCCAAAAGGAAGTAGTGTATTTGGGGTTTAAACTGGACACGAGCGGAATTACTTTAGCGGAAGAACGAGTAAATTTAATAAATGATTATCCGAGACCGAAACATTTGAAAACTTTGAGAGGTTTTCTCGGAAAGGTGAATTGCATTAAACAACTAATCCCAGACATAAACGAGAAACAAATACCGCTAATTAAATTATCAAAAAAAAAGGAATTAGATGGAATTGGAAGGAAGAACAAGAAAAAGCTTTCTCAAGATTAAAAGAAGAGTTCTCAAAAGAAATCAAGGTGTATCATCCTATTTACCACCAACCATTTATTCTGAGAACCGATGCTTCAATTCAAAAATTTGCTGGGGTTTTGTCACAAATATAGAATGAACAGGAAGTCCCGATATGTTTTATTTCTCGAGTAACGAAAACACATGCAAGAAAATATAGCGTTACTGAACTGGAATTCACGAGTGTACTATTTTGTGTTGAGAAGCTACGATTCTACCTATTGAGAGCGAAATTTACAATCGAGAAAGATCATGCCGCTTTAGCCCACATCATGAAGAATCGATTAGTAAATAACAGAATACATCGAGGAATGTTGTTACTACAAGAGTACGATTTTGAATTCAAGTACATCAGAGGAAAGGACAACATCATAGCCGATGCTTTAACCCGGGATAAAGAAACAGGAAAAAAGGATATAATTGAATTTCAGGTAGGTTTAAACCGATTGGCTCAAGAAGGGAAAGGATTGGAAAAGGATAAAAGAAGAGCAGAAAGAGAAGACGATATTTTCTTTAAGAGAATTGAAGGAAAAGAAATATATTTGGTGACACCAATACTGGCCGAGAAACTGATGGAAAACCTACATGTAAATAACGGACATATTGGAGCCCGGAAAGTATGGTTAGTTTTCCGTGAAAATTATATTTGTCGACAATTTGTCAAACATTTTCATCTTTTTAAAATTGTCATTTTTCTATGTTTAGTTTCAAACCAGACTGATCCAATTCTTCCAGCACCAATTTAATGTGTTTCAAATGACTGCGTATCCGGAGAAAAAAAACAATAAATCGTCTATATAGTGGACAATAAAATCTTCATGACGGTTGAAAATGGTGTGCAAAACTCTCACCATTGCTGCGGATGCACTTTGCAATCCAAAAGGAACTACCTTGAAACGGTATACTATCCCCTCAATTGAAACAGCTGTATAATTTTTGCATTTTTCTGCTAATGGAATCAACCAAAAACTACGCTTTAAGTCAATTTTGGAAAAAATATGTGATCCAGTTATTGTTCCAAAAATGGCTTCAACATTTAATGGTAATTCATATTGGGATACTGTATGCTGGTTGGTGTTTCTCGCATCTAAACATAGCCTTAAATCTCCACTGCCTCTAGTGCGTATCGAGTGAGGGGAGTAGGCAGATTGAGACCCCGAACTCGAACCGATAGTAATTCACATAAAAAATCAATTACGCGGAAGAGCAGCACAACTTATAAGTTCAAGAAAACCATTATCGTATCTAGAAATCAAACAGCTTCTTACTTCTCATTTTGGAGACACTACAGACTTATCTTCTTTGATACAAGATTTACAGAGAGTCAAACAACTTCCGAATGAATCGGGTCTTACATTCCTTAATCGTGTCCAAGTCCTTAATGCAAAAATGCATGCTAACATACAGAAATCTAACCTCTCTGCTGTAGAGAAACAGGCCCAAATTGTATTAATCGAATCAATGGCGATGAATACCTTATTGACAGGCCTTAATCAAAAAAATCGCTCATATTATGCGTGCTGTTAATCCAAAAGACCTTCTTGAAGCTCAAGTCCGCATCAGACGAGAGTTACAATTATCCTATTTCAATATATAGAAAATCAATAGATCCAATCTTCCAAAACTCAATTAAAACAATCAACCCATCTTCAAGACGAAATCTTCAACCACATAGATGCACATTTTGTGAACGTATGGGCCACTCATACAATGAATGTCGTTCTAGACTAAATTCCCAAAACAACTCACAAAATTCCAACAAATCCCATAATTTTAGCAATTCCCGAAATTTTAATAGCCACCAAAACTTTAATAACCCTCAAAACAATGGCTTTCAGAGACCAACTTTCAGTTCAAATAATAATTTCTAATCCAAAACAATAGACCTAATGACCAACAAAGACCTCAATTCACACCAAATCAAATAATTCACAAGTACGCCCTTCTGTAATACATAAGAATCCTAATTTTTCGAACGATAGGCCGATATTATCCCAAGGCCCCATTGGAAAAGATCTTCCTATACCATATTGCCATCGTATGGGCTGTAAAACAGTTTCGACCCTATCTGTTCGGAAGAAAATTCAATAACCAGGTAAGTGGACGGTGATCAGTTAGTAACTGATCACCGTCCACTTACCTGGTTATTTTCTATAAAAGACCCTGGAAGCAGACTAGCAAGATGGCGTCTTAAGCTTCAGGAATACAATTATAAAATCATTCATAAACCGGGATAAACCAACAAAAATGCGGACTCCCTTTCTCGAATTAAAATCAATCATTTTAAAGAATGTGCGAATTTTCATAAGAAAAATAAATATTAGCTTCGCATGATACGGAATCTGACGAAGAGCCAAATGAAATCAATGAAGAAGAAATCACTGAACAGTTTAATATATTTGTCGAAGTGTATAAAACTAAATCACTCATTGATTATTCTAAAATTGAAATATCCAATGATCAATTATTAGACAAATCGCATAAGAGCATCATCACCTTTTTAAACAAACTGAAATGAAAGAAATACATCACAAAATATTAGACGACGTCTACGATGAAAACAATATAGATTTTAACTTGTCAAAGATTAATATATTCGGTATGTCAAAAATCGAAAATATTTTATCATTCCCCTTCGTTTTGATTCCGAAACAGTAGTACAACATGTATTCTATATCGTTTATATCGCACAAAATGAATTTAACCTATCGCAAACCTATTACGTCGAAAATCAACTAGAATTACCAATTCTGGAAGTATTTTCCTTTATCTTTGCCGATAGAGATATAAAACTGAGAATCTGTCAAGATGTTATTAAAACTCTGGAAAAGGATGAAATACCCCAAATACTAGATCATTATCACCGTGGCAAAAGCAATCTCCAACGGGTATAAATGAGACTATACGAAGAATAAAAGAAAAGTATAATTGGCAAGGCATCAAAAGGATGTAGAAAATTTTATAAAAATTGCGAAATCTGTCAAAAGGTAAAGATCTGTAAAAAAAACTCAAGTAACCCTTTAATCATCACCGAAACACCTAAAACACCGTTCGAAAGAATTAACATAGATCTTTTCGAATATCCTACCAGAAATTACGCATTAACTATCAGAGACGAGCTCACTAAATTCACACAGGCGTATCCTCTTGAAGACAAAACAGCTAAATCAGTCGTCAGTCATCTTATTATATTTTTTCAACATTATAGCACACCATTACGCATACACTGTGACTCTTCTTCTTCATCTTAGCCTTCTGTCGTCCATGTTTGGACATAGGCCTCTCCCAACTCCTTCCATCGGTATCTATCCTGAGCATTTTTTTTTCCGGCTAATTTGTTCCGGCTATTCTTTTAATGTCATCAACCCATCTCCTCTGTGGTCTTCCTCTTGGTCGTTTACTTTCGTAAGGTCACACTGTGACTTTGGACGTGAATTCGACAATGCTTTGATGAAAGATCTTTGTGAATTATACGACATAAAACTAACCTTCTCAAGTGTGGGCCATCCACAATCTAATAGTTCTATCGAAAGATTTCACGCAACCATAACCGAAATGATAAAAGCTAATCAAGCTGAAAATCCCGATGAACATCCGTTCAATGTTCTGTCTTATACAGTTATTTGCTACAATAATACAAAAAAACAAAACCCAGGAATTATACCATACGAACTCATTTTTGGACATACTTCTTTTAGACCACCCGAAATACTTTACAATAAAAAAATCCTTATATTAAAATACGTTAGAGACTTAAGTAATCGTATGCAATATTTCTATAAAGTGGCACGAGCCAAGACGAAAAGACAAAAAGAAAAGGCTAAAGAAAGATTCGATCAACACGTGTCATCAAACCCTCCAGAATATAAAATAGGCGATAAAGTTTACGTCAATGAGTCGCAAATTAAAGATAAATCCCAAAATAAATTTAATGGCCCTTTTAAAATCCAAGAAATTCACGTAAATTCTGCTACTTTGTTAAATACCAAACCAATAGAACAATGAAAGTCAATTTTGATAGATTAAAACCCTATCACAAGTAATTTTCTTTCAGATTCCTCAGGACTGATCCCAGTCATCCTCTCCCAGTATACGTTAACTCTAATCAAAAACACTGTTGGAATCTTTTTTCATGAAGAAACCAATCTCAAAATTTCGTACGACTAATGGACCCTCCTTGTATATCAAGACATTCAACCAATCAGAGACGTTATCGACAAAAATGACAAAATCTTAGAAAATTTATTGGATACCATTGAAGAAGATGTACCTCGAATGCTGGCATTTAAATCCGAAGTCCAAACTCACATAAGTCTTCTCAAACAAATCACTAGTACTGTTAATCTCAAATATACAGAAATAATGCCTGATACGAAACAATACACATTCCGAGAGAAACGCGGACTTTAACGATAGTTCGATATGAAAATCAATTACCGGCAACTTAGATTCGTTCAGATGGCGAATATTTCAACGAATGTATAAATAAAATAACCCGCGATGAGTATCAAATCGAAAACTTATTAAAAAGTAAAATATCGGTTACCACTTCTGTTATAAAAAACTTTAACGCCACAATCCGGAAATTACAAATAGATGAGGAAACATTCAACAATAATATTAATGAAATACGAGAGTCAATGGATATCTCCGACCAATTAAAATTATATCAATCTCAATTCGATATGCTAAACTTTTGTGAATTACTAATGGAAAGCTATTCATTTATCGAAGACTCTTTAAATGAAATAGTAAATGCCATAACCTTTGCTCGATTAAAAATATTACATAGCTCAATCATTACCCAGTTTGATTTAATTAAATCGCTTAGGCATATATCACAATCATTACAAAAAAATAATCTTCCATTATCAATCTGTACTTCAAATCTAGCTCAATATCTCGATATTATCGAATTACAAGCCTATCAACTAGACACAAGAATTGTGTTTGTCTTAAATATTCCTTTAACTGATGCAGAACAATGTACTTTATATCGTCTCTATCCAATACCAATACTGGATAATCGAACAGGTCTTTATTTAATATTAACAACAACACATAAATACATTGCGCGAAACGATAATTCATTGTTATACCTTACAATAACTAGCTTCGAGTCATGCAAAACTTTGCGAGCTCGAACCATGATCTGTTATAACACACTTATAGAAGAACGGCTTCCCAGAACATGCCAGACTTCCGTAGTATTTGCCAAATATTACAACGTCGAGAAGATCAACATAAACCTGTGGCTCATTTTCTGACTTTCAACAGTTTCTGACCCACTGCCTATTACCATCAAATGCGAGTCTAGTGACGTCAAATCAGAGATTATTTACACAAACCATGTACTTAAACTACAACCTACGTGCGATGCCTTTATTGGTAGTAAAAGAGTACACTCTCAGAAATTGATCGACGTCCACGACAATGTTACTTACAGAAGTCACCCAGTCCAAATACCATTCAATTGCTGCAAACACTTTCCAGATAAGATCCATCTTTCCGACTTAAAACCACTGAAGCTTAGCAAGATCAATACTGAAGACCTCGAGATAGCCCATCACAAACTCAATCAGTATTCTAAAGAACTCGATAAAATAATCAATGAACCATTCGTCAACAAACATCTGAGCTGGTTCACCATTTTAACCATAGTCGTCATTGTAACTCTTGTTGTTCTTTATGTTATATGTAAATGCAGATCAATAGAAGCATACCATGCGCCATCGTCTCCACCAAGACACCCAGAGACAGCCTTCACCAGGAATTGGAGGAAAATCCTTTCAAGACGAAGACCCAGTATCCACCTAAGCGACTCCATAGACGAAGAAGAGCAGATCCAACTGAATACTAATAAACATACAGTCTAAAAGTTGCTGCCACGCATCAACTTTCATCTAAACGGGGAGCTGTTATATGCATTGTACCAATGAATGTTCCTTATCACGACGATTCCCAGGGTATCAGGTTTCCACTTCCAACAACCTGAGCCGATGAGGATCCTTGCACTTGCAGTACCAGCAGAGTCAGAGGGACCCAAGCTTTTTACACGTTCCCACTGAGTCAGCATTTACTAATATTATAAAACCGCTTGTCGCTCTTTATGTTCGTTCATTACATTTTTGTAGTTCATTATATCTTTACATTTCATTCATTATATTTTTATAGTTAAGTATTTGTAACACGTAACTTTGATAATTGTATTTTTGTAATAAATTAATTTTTTAAAAAGTCAAAAAAGTGTTTCGTGATATAAAACATATATCGTATACAATTACTAATAAGATAATTTTACTGTCATTTTACTGTTTTTGTTGACCGGTCTATTATAAAACTAGGAACCTCGAGTTTATATAAGTTTCACATTGCAGAAAACTTTCACTGTTCATATTGCCTTGGCAGTGAGCGAAGATATTTATAGTGAATATAATCAGAATATATTGGGTCAAATATTGTGTTGACGGAAATGGCTACAAAGGCGTTTAAGAAAATGATAGGCGGACAGAAAATGCCAGCGATTGGTTTGGGCACTTGGATGGTAAGTTATCAAATTTAGAAACGACCATTTTTCTGCATTTAGTTGTTTATTTTCCGATAAAGCTATACATTTAACTGTGTTTAAAAATTGTACAAATAATGTTTTTTTTTTATAAATTTTCATCGAAACTTTTTTATTTGGACCAATAAGTGTATATATTATAGTTTCTTTTCAGTTTTGTTTTTCTTTTATTCTCTCGAGGAAGATAAGGATATATACTTTTATTCTATAAACATTTTCATATTGATTAACGTACTTACAATCCTTTTATTGTATAATATACTAATTTTTTAACTTTCTTGTTTAAACCTATTTGATTGTAGCATCATAATTATTCCTTTTATTTTAACTAAAATCACTAACTAGCCTGTAGTTTATATAATATTGTAAATGTCTTTTAATTTCTTTTTTATAAGTCCCTTTTACTTTTCAAAAAAAAAAAATATGGAAACATCAATCTCAACACTAACAATTTAAATCTCCATGTTCTTCTGCTATATTTTCTTCCGTTTTATCTACTTCTGTACAGAAATATTCCTTCAGGTTACAACTGCTCTTCCACCTAACCCCCCGAAGATAGCATAGATATACTATATCTAAATAATGAAATTGTATTGTACAATGAAACATAACAATATTACATATTAAATTTATAAATTATAAACTAGTTTTTTTTTTCATTATTAAATTTTTAAATTACTGTTCAGCTAACAACTGCTCATAAATTAATATCTTGAACTTGACACTAGACAGATTATTAATATTGTAGGATAAACTGTTAATATTGCAAGCAATTGAATACGAAAATGAACGTCTAAAAAACATGTATGTTTAGGTAAAGTGAGGGTATTCTTGTGTCTAAGATTAAGATTATGAACGTCAGTCCTATAAATTATTCGATTGTACAGGTATGATGGAACTCTCTCTTGAATGATTTTATGGTAAAAATATAAAGCATTAAGTTTCCGACGATTTTCCATATTTAGCCACTTGACTACGGTGAAAACATTACTTATCCTTTGAAATTTCCTGATGCAAAAAATCAAACGCAAACAAGAATTTTGCAATTTCTGTATTCTCCATAAATCAAATTCAGTGAGAAACCCACTCTGTGGCACAGTGGTAAGAGCGCCTACCTTTAAACCTAAAAGTCTTGAGTTCGAATCTCATCTGGGTGGAAAAATTTTCGTTTATTATAAATTAATAAATGAAAATAATTTCTATTCTTGTGCGATCGGTACTCACTGGAGGGACCGCAGACGTTCGGATACAATTAGCGTCTCTTAGCAAAGACAATGACGTCGACTTCGATAAGTATCAAGACAATTACTCTACACACGCATACTACATTAGGTACCTGACTGTACCATGCTAATGATCTTAGTTGTCGAGGCATTAACTCAATAAATTACGGCTTTAATACAGTCATTTTAAAACAGCGTAAGCTCTTTGTAAACAAATACTTACATGTTATGTAAACTTTAAATCTTCGTTGAACCAAACCCCCAGGCTTTTAATCTTTTAGCTAAAAATTAAATTTTCATTTCCTATATTCCAAGATAATTCGATTGGCATAATTCTCTAAAAATATTTTCCTATGGAGATTCATCCCAAAAATAATACCCTGAGTTTTGGATGTATTCAATTTTAAACAATAAAGATAAAAAAGGTTATAATTTATTACATTTACTGCTTGTTTACACTCATTTGGATAAAATGACATATGGAGTTGAGTATTGTCTGCGTAATAATGTTGTGAATTGGACAAAAACACAGAGGGAAAATTAGATGTGTATAAAGAGAATAAAATTGGACTTAATATAGATCCTTGAGGCACACCTGTATTAAGATATAGAAATGAAGGAATATTTTGATTAAGTTTTACTGCTTGACATCTATTAGTAAGATAGGATTTTATTACTTACTGGGATATTACTTATTGGACAACTACATTGGCGACCACGCAACATTTCCGTCGGAGATGTGGGCTGCGATGAGTGAGAGTTTACAATTAACAACTAATGCTTGTGAATCGTTCCACTCGCGTTTTAATGATAATTTTTACCATGCTCATCCAAATATTTTCCATTTTATTGATGTTTTAAAAAAATTTCAAACTGAAACTTATATTAAAATTAATAGTGTCTGTAATAGTGATAGTAATAGACTTAAAGATCCAAAGAGTAGAAAAAAAATTATGTTCGTTAGAAATAGGATACATGAGTATCAAACTAACTGTATCGATCGATTCCATTTCGTAAAATGTATGTCGTATTTATTTCAAAGTGACAAATAAACCTTATCAAGCTTAATCTCTAGAATTTTATTACCTGACTTTCCATTTACATTTCAATTACACCCAGCGTCCAAATCATGTATGCAGAAATAGGTAAATTTTATTTTTCAGTGTCGAATTTAAATTTAGCGTCCAAATCATGCACGCCCTTTTTTTAATAATTCCTGACAATCAGGAGAAATCATTTCACTAATCACGACACTGCATCCTTTAAGATTTTTCTTCCGATTAAACACTTTTGTTTTCATCCAACTGTTTACAAACACAACGGCTACAGGTCTTGGCCTCTTATCATAATTTCGTTTTTTACCTAGTCGAGAGCAATCAACTAAATTGATTGGCAAGATAGGTAAAGTCTATCTTAATGTTTATCGTCTTGAATTTTACCTGATTATTGTCTTA
This sequence comes from Diabrotica balteata, assembly GCA_918026665.1. Lineage (NCBI taxonomy): Eukaryota > Metazoa > Arthropoda > Insecta > Coleoptera > Chrysomelidae > Diabrotica > Diabrotica balteata. The sequence goes on from OU898280.1 coordinate 48,491,160, forward strand.
TCTCCATCTAGGTATTTTATGACAGGGCATCAGAGGCGGACTCCAAGTAAAAATAATAATATAGCAATTTCTTTTCGGGGCATCTATTTTATTGTAAAGAAAATTACATTTATTTAATACTATTTTAAAACTTATATTCAATACTGAGTGATAACAATAATAAGATATTTAAACTACACTGTAAAAGTTAAAAATTAATGATTATTTAATAGATATCTATGTTGTTATTCTAATACTCATATTATTTATAATCGAAACATAACAATACGAGAATTTCACTTTTAGTACTTGCTCTGTTTGGAGCTTTTTGAAGCTGGCGACTGCGATAGCTTGCGTTATCCATTACAATGACACTATTGTTAGGGATATTTTTTTAAAAGATAATTTTAAAACCAGTTTTCAACAAGTTCTCCACTTCACGTATCTTGATGGTAGTCCAAGCTAGAGTCTTTGATATTCTTCGCAGATAACAGCAAGCAGTTTGGGACCCATCCATCTTCCGAACCAGCGTGAATTTTAGTTATGCGTTTTCTCTTGTTTAAAAGACAGTTAATATTTGATTTCACGTGCAGATTTTTATAATTCGCTTATATGTATTTCGTCCTTGTGTGTACATTTTTTCTACTAGTTATTCTCGCAGCTTGTTTTTTGTTATAAAATGCTTGGGCTTTAAGTTTATGTAGTTGTATGTAGTTGCTTAATATCAGCATTTAATTTATTTGTTTCCTTCAAAGATTTCGCTAATAGACACTAACAGACTTTTAATTTTTGCTAAATATTCATCACAAGAACTACACGTATCGGTCCTTGAAAAACCAAAGGAAATATTAAATTTAGTTGAAAAAATACTTGTTAATATAAATATGTTTCGTATGAAGTACGCATGTCTGAAAATTTGTCTACGTATAATGTGTACATTTTGTTAATACAGAAATCCTCAGATAAGTATAATTTCGACGATTCTTTCAAGCTACAATGACTTTTTCTGCCCCTGAAAGACCCGATATGCCGCATTATGCAGTTTTTTGTTTCCATAGAAACTTGATGACGGTGGTTTCCATGTCTTCCTCTAGTATGTTTTGGAGCATGACCTGTCAATTTTAGTGACTTTTGTAGAACTTTTACCTTTTTTCCGAATTCCATGGAATGCCAAAAAGGGCTTCTTACATACTAGAACTTCTTGTGTTGCGTCATTTACATTATAACGGATTTTATAACTAAAAGCGGCATCATGAAGACGCGCAGAGTCCTCTGATATTCGTGGTCTCCATTATATTTGGGGTATCTTTCGACTCCATGTGGTTCAACTTTCTAATAATTTGAATTATTGCTTGTTCCGGTATTTGTAAAAAAACACTTTAACCTGACGCACTTACAGTCCGGTCCTATTGCATGGCTATATCTATTTAATTTTTTATTTACTTCATGAATTCGTCCATATTTTCTACGTGTGTGACAACATTTTATAAATCCGTCACTTTCACTAGTCATATTTACGACTTAATAACTATTCTTTCAGTTTCAGTAAACAAACATACATCACCTCTAAACACTTTTCTTTCATCCCTTCTTTTTTCCCTGTAGCGCTCGTACATGCCTCCTTTTCTACTCTGTATAACAAATAAAAATGTGTGTTATATGATGATTCCGAAAGGATTATAGTACATCGGATCATCTTCTTACAGCCAGAACTCTAATAGGAAAAGCCAATGAATAAAACTTGAACTTATACCTTGGCTTCGTTGATTATGAGAAGGCATTCGACTCCATAGAACTTTGGGCAATAGAAAAAGCTATAAAAAACTGCAGGATAGACTCCCGATACAGAATGCTCATACATAATATTTACAAGAAAGCTACAATGAAAATACAAATAGATGCGAAAACCAAAGATATACCAATCAACAGAGGAGTTCGCCAGGGAGATGTTATCTCACCAAAGCTATTCACAATGGAACTGGAAGACGTGTTAGAAGACACTAACTGGGCAGATAAAGAAACAAATGTTAATGAAAAAAAAAACTGAGTCATTTAAGATACGCTGATGACATTGTAATTTTCGCTTCAAGTTTCGAAGAACTACAGACCATGATGACGCAACTATTTCAAGCTTCAGAAAAAGTAGGTCTTAAGATGAACTTGGAAAAACAAAAATGACAAATACACCGAACATTAAAAAAATAACGTTGAATGACATATATTTAGAAACAGTAAGCGAATACATCTACCTGGGACAGATAATGAAAGTTAAGAAAGAAAATCAAACTGTCCAAATTACCAGAAGAATAATATTAGCGTGGGCAGGATTTGGAAAATTAAATTAGATCTTGAAAAGCACTAAAATGGAACAATATTTGAAAACCAGAATTTACGATCAATGTATCCTCCCTATACTCACGTATGGCTCACAGTCGTGAACACTCACAAAGTCTAACATGGTTAAAATAGTGAAAGCACAAAGAGCGATGGAAAGATCAATGCTCGGGGTGAGAGTTATAGACAAAAAACAAACAAATGGATTAGAAGCAAAACGAAAGTAAAAGACACAGGAGAACATGCTGCCAAATTAAAATGGAGCTTCGCAGAATATAATGCCCGACTGAAGGATAAGAGATGGAACCACGAAATACAACAGTGGAGACCATGGTTAGGAAAGAGAAGCAGAGAAAGACCACAAATGAGATGGGCTGATGATATTAAGAAGATCGGAGGACACAACTGGAAGCAAGTAGCGCAAAATAGAGGACACTGGAGTGATTTGGGGGAGGCTTATGTCCAAAGTTGGGTTACTTAAGGTTGAAAAAAGGAAGAAGAAGTTACATCCTCACTAATCTCTTACATGAATGTGAATTTATTTCATTATATAAATAGCTGACCCGGCCACGCTTTGCTGTGGCTTGGTTATTATACCACTTATATTATGTTTAATTTATTTAACAGAGTTAGGTAAATAGTATACAATCCACACTAATGAGCTGTTAGTGGCTAGCGTCAAAAAATAAAATTTATGATATTAGCCTAAACATACTCAACCAAAATTTTTTAAAATTTTTAAGTTTCTATATACAATTTGTTGTAAAAAATTTTTTCTTCAAACGTCAAATAATGATAACATTACTTATCTAACTTGATCCTGTCAAAGTTTGATGTCTCCGCCGGCAGCAGTTTTTGTTCCCATTTCTTTACGGCGGAGGGAAAAATGTTGTCATGGCAACAATATGAAACATGTCACAAAGCAGCAATACAAATGTCATTAACAACAATTAAACATCATTTTTATTTATAGTAATATTAAAAGTACAATTAGTTAATGAGGTATTTTCAAAATTGGATCCGTGCAAAAATGTTCCCGACTCTTGATACTCATTGGTAATTGTTGATGATACTGATGGTCGAGAACAACTTTCAGCAATGATTCCCGATGTTGGCGAATCATGAGGGTTTAAAATTTTTTGAGCATTATCGTTCTGAATTCTTATCGAATCCTCTATATATCCTTCGGCAACCGTGCTTGATTTCCAGCTCCCATGCCGTTTGAGGCATTCTAGATTTCCGCCTCCATCAATTAAAAGTGTTGCTGAAGTTCGTCGTAAAGAGTGACCCGTGTATGCGCTTGCATCCTTTAAATTTAAATGACTAGCTACTTTTTGGGCTACTGCGCTGATCGAATGTAGTCCCATGACGCTTCGGTAACACTTTCCATTTTGGTACTTGATAAAAAATCGGTTTTCTGTGAAATTTTTAGGCCGCAGTGATGCATACTTTTTATACAGTTTAATGTAGTTTTGACCAATTATCGTAAAAGATCTAATTTGTTGTGTTTTACTGTCTGGGATTTTGATAATTATTACATTTTCTTTATCCTCAATGTCCACAGTCTTCATTTTTACCATTTCATCGCATCGACAGGCGCCGGTAATCCTAATTAACAAAACAATCTGAAAATATTTTTATAATTTAGTAGAGTATACTACATGCTTTGCAATATAATTTTTTTTACCTTTAATCCTAAATACAACTTATCTGGCGCTTATAACAAAAATCTATCAAACTCGTCCTTAGTGAAACCTTTAGACTTCTTTGCAGTATATCCTTCGCTTGTTTTTTTCAGAAAGGCACGTAACTTTAAAAATTTGCTTATATCCACATTTTTTCTAATAACTAACTCGGATTTTATCATAGAGTATTGTTACCACATTGTAGAAGATTTCCATATATTTTCATTTTCCATTATATTAAAATATGCCAGTAAAACGTCTTGGGTAACTTGCCGTACTCCTCTTGTATCTCACCACTCTTGGACGTGCTTGAACGCTAACCGATACTTTATTCCGGACTTGGAGGGCCCCAAACGTGCTACTGCATCATTAGCCGCAGACTCAATTTCGTTTAGGTTTTCCATTTTCGCACTAAATTTGCGCTTGCGGTTGCAACAACAATAAGCTGTCTTTATTAATTGCAAACAACTGTCAAACAACTGTAACCAGGGAGACGCAAATCCCACCGACGACTTAATTATTTTAATTTCTAACATCTAGACGACTTTGATAGTTGTCACAGTTAATTTCGAGTAAAAATAGCGTATGAATTGTACTATTTTTGGTTGAAAAATGCTACGTTTAAAGAAAAAATAGTATACTTTATTCGACAAAGAAGCGACTTTTCTTGAATTGTCCTCTATTACGCGCCTCACTTCGTTCGGCACGTAAGATTGGGCGCGTCAAGAAAAGTTATGCTTCTCCGCCTCATAAAGTAATATACTATTATAAATATATGAATTAAGTTTCATAAGTGGGGTATGAAAAGTTTGATTTTTATTTCAAATAATTCCAAGTATATAGATTATATCTATTTTATATCTAAATTATACCTATTAATTAACTTTCAAGTAACCGCCAATTGGTGCGCAATTTTTTTCATTAATTGATTTTTTGCTAATATAAATAAATTTGATGTTTTAATAACACGCATGTACCATATAATTGACCATTAACATAGTAAACATAACATGGTAAACATAGATTCCCCAAATTCAAGCCGCAAACGGAGATTGCCTGGCCTTGAGATTTATTAATGGTCATCGCGAATGATACTTGCATAGGGTATTAAAACATTTTAAATGATATTGTTGTGTATGAGTATATATAAATGGTATTATGGGATACATGCAAACAGAATAATTTCTTCTTCAAATCAATGAGTTAAAATGGTTGTAGCAGAATAATTGGTAAACTAATTTTCAACTGAAGATTGTGCGGTCGATTGATTTAAAAGATATCAGATCACCTGGTAACACCTGTTGAATCTAGAAGTTAATTTCGTCAACAACATTTTTATCCGCCAAAATTGCGCGCTCACTGAGCCAATTATGATTCAAATAAGTATTTGGTAAAGCTCGAAAGACACTACAATTAATTCATATTGGGTCTCAACAAAAGTGCAAAACTTATCTGGAAGTTTGATGCATTGTATATTTGGATGCAGTCTTATTTTACCGTTTCCAATATCCAGCAAATGTTTGGAAATTTTTGCGCCAATAGATCATTTGATACTTGTTCACAATTAGGCACAATGTTTCGACATTTCGGCATAAAACGATTGCTTTAAACGTGCATTAATCTCAGTCGCATATGTAAAGGGAGAAATAACCGATAATGTCTGTCAAAAGTCACCAGACAGTACTAAGACAGCACCACCGAACAATTTGTCGTTGCCATTTAAATCTTGCATACTTCTATGTAATGGTTTAAGTGAGTATTTCTGAGCCATTGTACATTTCTAATGTTCTTGTGGCATCTTAAATTAATTACTATTTTAATTAAAATAAGCCACAATTGAAGTTTAAAACAAGTTTATTGACGTTTCAATTTCCATTTAGGAAATCGTTCTCAAAATACAAGCATTAATAATGTTTATTATTTAGATTATTAATGTTTGTATTGTGAGAACAATCTTCGAAGTAGAAATTAAAACGTCAATAAACTTATAATATAAAATAATATAATATAATATAATATAATATAATATATAATATAATATAATATAATATAATATAATATAATATAATATAATATAATATAATATAATATAATATAATATAATATAATATAATATATTATAATATAATATAATATAATATAATATAATATAATATAATATAATATAATATAATATAATATAATATAATATAATATAATATAATATAATATAATATAATATAATATAATATAATATAATATAATATAATATAATATAATATAATATAATATAATATAATATAATATAATATAATATAAATATAACATAATATAATATAATATAATATAATATAATATATATATAATATAATATAATATAATATAATATAATATAATATAATATAATATAATATAATATATATAATATAATATAATATAATATAATATATATAATATAATATAATATAATATAATATAATATAATATAATATAATATAATATAAAAATATAATATAATATAATATATATAATATAATATAATAGAATATAAAACGTCAATAAATAAAACGATTTCCAAAGTGGAAAGTGAAACGTCAATAAACGTATTTTAACCTTTAATTGTGGCTTATTCCCATTTAAATAGTAATTACGTCAATATACTTATTTTAAACTTCAATTGTGGCTGATTTCCATTAAAATAGTAATTACTTCTAACCTACTTATCTTTTTAAATGTTACACATTGCATTTGGTTTGCTATACAATTTTCTTAATCACCAGTAATAAGTAATTTTAAAGGTCTTGACCACACAAACCATAGTGAGGAGATTAAGGCATTTATAAAGTTAAATAATCTTGATATCATAATGGTCTCTGAAGCTCATATGACAAACAAGAGTCATTTTAGTATGCCAGATTTTTGCACCTATGTGACACCACATCCAATGGGAAAAGGACATGGTGGAACTGGGTTAATTCTTAGAAGTAACATAAAACATCACGAAATAAATAAAGTGTGTGAAATAAACATTCAGGCAACATTTATATCTGTAGAGCTCAGTAAAGGACACATAACGATGTCAGTTGCGTATAGCCCCCTGGTAAAATAATTAAAGAAGAACAATTTTCTGGCTTTTTTAATAGGCTTGGTAATCGCTTTATTGCAGTAGGTGATTTTAATGCAAAACATACAAGATTGGATACAAGATTCTCCCATATTTATTAATGCGATGGAACATGTATTTAATACAAATAATTACCTCACGCTTTCAAATCATAAAACAAATTAGAGTCTGTTCAGATTTGATATTCAAAATGCAATTAACTTAAATCTTCCTCTTAAAACGAATGATAATATTGAGGAAGCAGTTCATGACTTTACATCAATCATTCAACAGGCAGCTTGGAGAGCAACTCCAGATCTAAATCAGAGTAACAACTGTGAACCATATCCATATCATATAAAAATTTTAATCAACGAAAAGAGAAAACTAGGAAAACAGTGTCAAATCTAAAGTTTTGAGACATATTACCAATGCCCCGTGGTATGTGCCCAATTAAGTTCATATTCATCAAGACTTTTAGATCCAAAATATTAAAGACACCGTTGTCTCACTTAGTGGCACTTACAAAAATAGACTATTGAACTATCCAAATAGAAAAAAGCATCCTATGTAGCATATCAGGAGGATAAGAGTTTTCAATTAAAATATTTTTTAACAAATGAAGATCTTCTTGTAGATAGTCTGGATGAGAAAGTTTTAAAAATCTATTACTACATATGGGTTTTCTGAACCATCTAGTTTTGCTACATAGGATGCTTTTTTCTAATTTATTAAATATAAATAACTTAACACCATTTTTTGCTAAATCTCAAAACACTGTATCCAACAATCAAAACATATATTATCATTCACTACCTTTTATACCATCATTAACTCCTAAATTAATACAAACATTAAAGGTTATTGACAATATAAAAATAGCAACAAAAAACATCAAAACTATTTCATTTTTATATTCCAAAACTAAATATCCTATAGACAAATTAGATCAAACAAATGTAGTATACAGCATTGTTTGTACTCAGTGTGAAGCTGAGTATATTGGTGAGACTGGAAGAAATCTCTCAAATCGCATTATTTCTCACAAGAGTGATTGTAGAATTAAGAAACCATCTTGTGCTTTGGCAGAGCATGTAATAGACAAAGACCATATTATGGATTTTGATAATATTAAAATTTTATGTAATGAAAGTAATAAATTTAAAAGAACTTTTTTGGAAATGGTTTGTATTAGCAAAAGTGATAATAATTTAAACAAAAGGTCAGAAATTCAAAATTTAAGCAAAATTTATAATTATATAATTTCTATTTAATTTATGCAGTCAGTAAAATATCACATTTTGAATTTTCCATGTATTTGTTACATTTTTTCGGGCATCTATCAATGGTGAATAAATCTTCTTCTTTTTTGTTACTAAACAAAGAAGAATTTTTAAAACAAAATTTTATTTTTGACAATATGTCAAAAATAAATTAGGCTGGTTGTAGCTATTCTATTTTTGTTTATAAATTCAATTTTTTTTCTTAAGAAACTTCATCTAAATTTTTCAGAGAAACATTTATTAGAATAAGACATTTTTTATTAATATTTTTTGTATTTAATATGTAAGCAGTAGTTTTATATAAAAAACTAATTTTATTTGGTGAGTTAACAAAAAATTTTTATTTCTAGTTCAACTTTGTAAGACATTTTGTATTTTTTTAGAAGCTCTTGATAAAAATTGTAATCACAATTGAAAGCTCGAGTAAAAAATAGTCAACAAATAGCCCCTTTTATTGACTCCAACCCATCAAAAACAGTGTTATATATATATATATATATATATATATATATATATATATATATATATATGTAAATACTTTTTTCTTTTTGGGTGTGGTAGTCAATAAAAAATAGAGCTTTGCTAAGGCGTACTATTTATTCTGAATTCCGAGCTTTCGGTGGTTATTTGCCACCTTTATCAAGGTCTACAATGAAAATTACTGTGTTATAACATTAGGCTGATGTAATATAAAAGTTATAAAAACTTACCAGAAAGTAAGATTCATAGCATTTAAAACACAACGTTAAATAACATGATGTGATCTGAATTATTGAAGGCATTAAAAATTTTAAAAACTTTAAAATACTTAAAAATTAAAGAACATGTTACAAAGTTTAAAAAGTAAAAAATAAGACGACATGTTTGACAAAAAACAGTCGTCTTCGCAGGTTTGAATTCAGTCACATCTCACGAACAGAAAGAGGTAGTAGGAGGAACTATTGTTGTTTAAATAGTTCGATGTAACTACAAAAAACAAACTTTCAAACTGATGTCTAACAAAATGCCGTTTGTGATTTTAGGTACTACCAACCATGTTACCAACTTAGAATTGAGAGGGAAATTTAAAAAAAGGTTTTATTATTGTCAAAAAATAAAAAGAAAATAGTATTTAGTAAATAGGTTTAGAAAAAACAAACTAACAAAACAAAATGAACATCTGAATAATAACTGAAGTTAATCATGATAATTATAGCAATTAATAATGGAATTTACGAAACATGAAGCACTCTGAGATGCAGAAAACCCTAGTCAAAAGTCAAAATAAAATTGTAAATTTTGCTAAGATTCTGGATCTCAGATCTTTTATTCAGATTGTTGTTATCACTCCTGCTGATATGTACCATTTCTAAGAATGTTCTCTTAAATTTATTTTTCTCTCTGGCTAATATTTTAACATTGTTGAAATCTATCTTATGGTCTAGATCGATAGTGTGTTCTGCCAAAGCACAAGTGGGTTTATTTAGTCTACAGTCACTCTTATGAGAAATGATACGACTAGACAGATTTCTTCCAGTTTCACCAATGTACGTGGATGGACATTCAGTACATTGAATGCAATAAACAACATCTCTTGACTCTAAAGTAGTTAGGGGTTGTTTTATTTTGCTATATAGCTGATGTATGGTTTTGATGTTCTTGTTAGCTATTTTGATGTTCTTAAATTCTTTGAAAATTTTAGTAAGTTCTACGGTTAGTTTTGGAATATACGGAAGGGCATAAAAATACACACTTGTTTGAGAAGAATTGTTTTGTGCTGAGGGCACTGATTGAGAATTAGTGAGAATGTTGTTTCTGTTAACAAATGGAACATTAAAAATTAATTTATTAATCAGTCTTAGAGGATATGAATTTTCAACAAAAATATTCCGTAAGAGGTTAAGATCATGTTGGAGATGATCTGGATGTGATAACCTTTTGACACGTTCTTTCATTGCTAGGACTAGGTTGGTTTTCATTCTAGGAGGATGATGGGAATGGTAGCTTATGAATCTATTGCTACATATAGGTTTTCTATACCATTGTGTTTTCACAACATTATCCTCACATCTATGCAAACGCATGTCAAGGAAGGGCAAAGATCCCTCCCGCTCTTCCTCGCACGTGAATTGCAAGTGTGGGTTTTGTTGGTTGAAAACATTTAAAGTAAATTGTATGGAGTCTGCTGGTAGTGCCAAGATTAAGTCATCCACGTATCTTTTTATAAAAGGTATTTCAAAATTGATTTGTTGCAAACAATCTTTAATCAAATCGTCTAAGACATAATTACAAAGAATTGGTGAAATGGTGGACCCCATTGGAGTACCAAAGACTTGTTTGTAGTAACAGTCATTAAAAATAAAAACATTAGAGTCAAAAACAAAAGAAATGAGTTTTTTGATATTAGATAAGTTAAGAGTTGTGTGCATTGATATGTCATCCCAGTGTTTCTCAACACTAACCAAAATTGTTTGTAAAGGTAAATTAGTAAACAAAGACACTACATCAAAATTAACGAGCTTATAATTGATAGGTAATTTTAAGTTATTAATAAAAGAACTGAAACTGAAAGAGTCCTGAATGCAGAAATCATTGTTACTGTAGGTTTCTGTGAGAATATTGGTTAAAAAACTTGCTATGGGGCCATTAGGTGTACCTATTGAGGAAACTATTGGTCTCATAGACAAAGTAGGTTTATGAATTTTTGGAAGTGCATAGAATCTAGGAGCAATTGAATTATAAATTTTCAGAGTTTTCCCAACTGATTGATCTATTTGATTCTCCTTTACCAAATCAGAAACTAGTTTATTAGCCTTTTGTTGCAGAGTACACACAGGATTGTTGTTTAACTTTTTATAATATTTAGTGTCTGTTAATAAGTCTTCACATTTTTGTATATAGTCCCTAGTGTACATTGCTACAGTGACATTGCCTTTGTCGCTCTGAACAATCTTGATCTCAGGGTGATGTTTCAAAAAAGTTTTGCATTTAATGTAGTATTTATTTAAAAAGTGGTCTTTTTTATCTTTGTTGAGAAAGTTCGTGATTATATTAGTGCATTTGGACCTTAGAATGTCCTTATCGACATTCTCAATTGGTCTTAAAATGTTCTCGAAAAAACTTTGGACTACCTTATATATATATATATATATATATATATATATATATATATATTATATATATATATATATATAATTAGAAATTTATCTTAAAGGATTTTTGTCACTGGACGGATCTTCCTTGTGTTAATTACGTGATAAACTTAGTGATTATGGTTTTTTTATTTGTAAAAACAGATTACAATCCGAAAGTTAATGGTTTAAAAAACATTTAACTACTTTTTTCACCCCCAAATTGCACATCTATTCTGCAACCGATGTATCAGTGCATCATAAGGTCCCTTAAAGTTCACTACATAAAACTTTTAGTTACAGTTCTGTACCCCAGAGGTAAAGGATACTATGTCCGTTTTTCATGAAATTGACTTAATACCATGTCCATAATGTAGAATTTTTGCTCTATACAGTGGTATATGATACTATGTTCTATTCCCAAAAATAAGGAAGATCAGGTAATAAAATATGATATCATGTCCATTTTCCTCAGAGGGATATGATATCATGTGGACATAGTATTGTTTACCCCAACAAACGTTTAAGAGTTTTTAATATCATGTGGACATGATATCATATCTTTGGACGCTAAATTATACACTCTACGATTTGTCAGATAAAAGTGCACATTGCATTATGTGGGATGAGTCCAAAGGTGGCCGAGGTGGAGAGGAAATTTCATCTGCTTTTTTAAAATGGGCCAACAGTGTTATATCTACTTCTGATGTTAACGAAATTACACTTTGGTCCGATAATTGCTTTGAGCAAAATAAAAATATTTTCATTGTGTTGTGCTTTTTCTGGATTATGAAAAAATATCGTCAAATACAGTGTGTCAACGTAAAGTACCTCCTTAAAGGGCACACACACTATGGAGGCTGATTCTATGCATGCCTTAATAAAAAAAAAAAAAACTAAAAAAACTTAACAAGCTGACAATCATCACTCCCTGGGACTGGCAGCAAATGGTACGTCAGAGTTCTAACAAATACCATGTACACAACATGGAACAAGAAGATTTTAAACAATTTAATGCACTGTATAAGGGTCAAAATACAACATTTAGACATAGAAAAAAAACCATTGAGAATGAGAAATTTCTTATGTCAAATTGTGTATACATACAGTTGAGGCAGGAAAATCTTGGAATGATTTTCCTAAAAATATCATTTGATGGGGAGTTCCAAGCAGTTGACCTGAAAAGGAATACAAGAAGTAGTTCAATTTGAATGGATGTGGGCCTACATTTCCATCAGCCTTCCTCAAAAGAAGGTTGTTCCAATATCCGAACAAAAATACAATGACTTACTTTCTCTCTTACCTTTTATTCCCAGTTATTTCCATGGATTTTATAGGGACCTACCCTATAATAGAGACTACCCAGATATCGATAGTGACAGTGATTCTTGATTTGCTTAAAAATAATGCTTTCATCATAATTATTATTTCATTTTGTTACATTAATTTATTAAAAGAAAGTATCCTGTACTGTGTGTGTAGTGTATTATTAAAATTTTGAAATGATTTGTTTTTTAATAAATCATTGTCCTATCACACGCTTGTTGTATTATTATACCTGCAATAAAATCAACATACAGAAACAATATTTCAAATTGAATAGTGAATAATAATAATTTTCAACAATAATACTCTTATATTATGTCCATCAAACACATATCAAGCCTAGAGATATACAATACTATGTCCACAAAATAAGAATTTTTTAAGGTAATTATCAGTAATTATCAGCTAATTAAAGTTCCAAAATCACTATTCCCATTTGCCTAAGAGTACTATTAACAATTTGTAGCGGTTTTATTAAGAAATTTCTATTGGCTTTAAAGAAACAAATTTTTATAACTTAAAATTGAAGAAAATTTGCTTTCCTGAACAATTAACAAATTGTGACATACTATCCTTTACCTCCGGGGTACAGAGTTTAGTATTACACTTTTAGTTAAGCGGATTCTGAATAATGTTAAAAACCGTAGTGAATCTCCTGTTACTTTCGTAGATGTCATAAATTTTATACACAAAGCATGGACACTCGTAGATAAAAAAAAACATCAGAAAATGTTTCGGACAAAAGTATTCAAAGACAAAACGCAAATAAACAAGCATACAACTTTTTCACATCTTTTGATTATATGATAAATAGAATGATACTGGACAGTTTAAAGCATTAAAAAATGACAGATTTCTTCTAATTGCAGAAGAAAAGTTTATGTTATTCTTGAAAATACGCTTTATACATTACATAGTTGGAAAAAATGTAAGTATAGATTTTTGTTTTAATGTATATCATTGACAATAAAAGTAAACAATTTTTTTTTTCAAAAACGCCATTCAAACAATATTTAGCATCTTATATTGGCTTTGCTATAGTAAGTTGTTTTAGAAAACTACATATTCATATTATGTATGCATAGTACCTACATATTAATTATTGTTGTCTGATATAACGATATTGGCTTATAACGAGGTAAGTAGTCTGCTATCTCAGTTCTCGTTATAGAGGGTGTCTACTGTACTTAAACAATTTTTCTCACGTTTCGCTGTTTAAAATTACATAAAATAATCGTTATACCTACTTACATTTTGATAAATTAAAAACTGAAATGATTTCTGATTTGGCATAATTAGACACGTCAAGATAAAATCGGAGAACTTCCTAATTCGCCAAAACGTTATAATTATTGTAGATTTTGAATTAAAACTAAAGTGCAACAAAAAGATAAAATCTTTTTTACTGCGTCAAGGACGCTAGTAAGTAAATTTGTAGTGGTTTATAATTACGTACAAATCTAAAAAAAATATTAATTGATTTAATAGCATTTATTTATGAACTTAATAATATATAAAAAAAAACAAAATAGTATTACATACCCTTGTACCGGGTGGTCCAATAATCTCTCGGCTATAATATATCGGAAACTATTCATGTTATAACTTTAGGAAAAAAAATTCCTTAGTAAAAGTTGCCAAGAGAAATCGCTGGAAATAACTTTCAAGATTCTGGATTAACCGCTAGGGGGCGTAACCTGCGAAGAAAATTTTGAAAACCAGTTTTTTGGGAAATATGTCCAATTATACCAAGTGTTAAATAAGTAAACTAGAAAGGGGCATAAATTCTGCACAAAGTTGTTTAAGTACTTTTTTTTATTTTTTCAAATAAAGGGTGGGGGAGAGTGGGTAAGTATTTGTGGATAAATACCTATAACTTTGGATTGGTCCAACCGATTTTAATGAAATTAGTGTCATTAGAAAGAGTGTGGATGAATTAATTCACATCTACTATAAAATACTTGCATTTAGTTTTCATAGTCGTAGGTAGAGGGGACTTTCAAATAAAAAAAATTAAAATTTGTTTTTCTTCAAAATTTTTAATAGAAACACCTATTTATTGTAAATTATAATGGAACTGGAATAAATTCGTAACAAAATGAAGCAAACCGCATGTTAATAGCTTTTGTTGAACTCGAGATATGAATAAAAACTCATAAACATAAGTAAGTATAGTATTGACACACCCTGTATTATAAATTACATTAAAAAATAAGTCAGTAGGTATTTTCAAATTTTTTTTATAGCAGAAGAATATTAATGTTGATACCTATTTTGTAAAAAATAGTTTTTTCGAAACTAAGTAGGCTACGACAATGATTTTGACGGGGAGTTCATATTGTTTATTTATTGACAGCAGTCAAAACATTGTTAAGAAGTGCTATATTATAATTCGAATTAAAGATTGCACTTTTTTCAATAGATATTAATATTGGTAATATTAGTAATTAATTATCAGTACAAATAATTCGTGATGAGTATATCAAATTGTATGATATGATTGGAGTTTATTTCGAATGTCACCAAAATGCCGCTATTGCCTCACGTATATATTTTGTAAGATATCGTGGCAGGAATCATTATGGCAAAGAAGTATTTGAAAGAAAGGCAAAAAGATTAAGAGAAACTGGTAGTTTTTCTCGTCCTTGTTTTAAACTACGTAGTAGAGTTATGACCGAAGATAATTCAATCAATGTTCTTGCTTTAATTCAACAGAATCCACATATAAGTCGTCCGAAATCTCTACTTCTTTGCCACAATATCTCCAGCCAAGATATCTTACAGAATATATACGTGAGGCAATAGCGCCATTTTGGTGATATTCGAAATAAACTCCAATCATATCATACAATTTGTTGTACTCATCACGAATTATTAGTACTGATAATTAATTACTAATATTACCCATATTAATATCGATTGAAAAAAATGCAATTTTCAATTCGAATTATAATACATATAACACTTCTTAACAATATTTTGACTGCTGTCAATAAATAAACAATATGAACTCCCTGTCAAATTCATTGTCGTTTCCTACTTAGTTTCGAAAAAACAATTTTTAATCATATGAAATAACAATGGTCAAAATAGGTATCAACATTAAGAGTTTTCTGCTATAAAAAATTTTGATAGTACCTACTGACTTATTTTTTAATTTATTTTACAATACAGGGTGTGTCAATACTATACTTACTTATGTTTATGCTTTTTTATTTATATCTCGAGTTCGATAAACGCTATTAACATGCGGTTTGCGCCATTTTGTTACGAATTTAATCCATTTTCATTATAATTTACAATAAATAGGTGTTTCCATTAAAAATTTTGAAGAAAAACAAATTTAAATTTTTTCTATTCGAAAGTACCCTCTACCTACGACAATTAAAACGAAATGCACTTATTTTATAGTAGATGTAAATTAATTCATCCGTACTCTTTCTAATAACACTAATTTTGTTAAAATCTGTTGATCCAAACCACAGTTATAGGTATTTATCCACAAGTACTTTCCCACTCTCCCCCACCTTTTATTTGAAAAAATAAAAAAAAAGTACTGGAACAACTTTGTGCTGAATTTATGCGTCTTTCTAGTTTACTTATTTAACACTTGGTATAATTGGACATATTTCCCAAAAAATTGGTTTTCAAAATTTTCTTCGCAGGTTACGCCCCCTGGCGGTTAATCCAGAATCTTGAAAGTTATTTCCAGCGATTTCTCTTGGCCACTTTTACTAAGGAATTTTTTCTCCTAAAGTTATAACATGAATAGTTTTTGATATATAGCCGAGTGATCGGCTTTTTGGACCACCCGGTACATGGCATACTTGGACTTTGAGAAAACAGTTTATGCCGTAGAACACACAGCAGTAATACATGGGGCGTTCTTTGCAAAACTCTCATTTGTCGTTAATTACAATATTGAAGAAAATAAAAAAGTTATTTAATTGAACAATATTAAGTTTGCGGAAATTCTCAAATTAGTGATTCATTATTATGATTACACATATTTTACAATATAAATAACATTATTTTTTTCTTTAGTTTTTTTACGAAGATCATTTTTTCATTTGACATATGTGTTTTTTTTAGTAAAATATCATTAACTTCTAGGAAAAAAGGAAACATAATATCAAACTAAAATGAAAAATTAACAAAAACTTTTATTTGAAATGTATACAAAATCGACTACGATAAAGCCTTCGATACCATAAGCCATCACAAAATGTTAAAAACATTGACAGAATGCCGAATAGATTATCGGTACACTAACCTAATCAAATATATCTACCAAAATGCCACAGCTAGCGTAAGACTATCTGAAGAAAAAACAAATAAATTCTATATACAGCGACGAGTACGGCAAGGAGACACAGTCTCTCCAAAACTATTCACGACGCTTTTAGAACATACTTGTAAGAAGGCACAACTGAACAAGTATGGTATCAACATAAATGAAGAGAAACTCAGTCATTTGAGATTTACAGATGACATTATCCATGTAGCCGATCATATGGATGATGCAATAATAATGTTTGAAAAATGATATCACGCTTCCTTGAAGGTTGGACTAAAGATTAATATGAACAAGACGCAAATAATGACCAATCTGGTGCTAAATCCAAATATTGCTGTTGATGGAAGGGATATTGTGCAGACTACATCGTATAAGTACCTAGGACATAAAATTCGGTTGGGCCAAGATAACCAAACATGTGAGCCCTGTATTTCATGTGTTTGATTGTCTCTACTTTTTTTGATCTCGTGTCCCAAATATTTGTGTCTGTTTGTTGTATGGTATTATTGTCAATAGTAATATTTTCACTCATTACGAGATTTGTCATAAGTTTAGTTTTCTCAAAGTTCATCTTTAATCCTGCTCTTTCAGACAGATTTTTAAGCGAATGTATTATAGAAATCCTGAATACTCCTTTTTTAATCTGAAGGACGAGGTGAAGGGGAAATACTATATATACCAGGTCAAGAATCAGTGTTCGTAGTAGACCCACATGAGTTACATTCGAGCCTTAATGATTCCTCATCCAATACAACCACGCAACACATACAGCTTCTGCTAGATAGATCTACATCTTTTCCTCCACCGAATTCATTACTTCTTGAAGAACCCCTAATGAGTTCTGAACAGAGCTTATCGCCTTCTTCAGCAGTACCTAGAAGATCTAAAAGAATTTGTCATTTACCACGGTATTTAGAAGTGTGGGAGAATGATGTGATATTAACCTCCTTGGTATTGCTTTGGCTGTAGGCTTTGAATATTGTAGGCAACTTTATGCTGTCAGTGTTCGACAGAAGTCACTGTCACTGTCATATTCATTTCTATTGTTTTTGTTAATATTATATGTGCAATTTATGTTGATTAAAATCTTATACCCTGAGTTTTGCTTTATCATTTCACCCAACACCATACATGCATCTTCCATTTAATTTACAGGTAGAAAATGTAAATATATAACATAAAGTGCCTTATCATTAGATTCTTTAATCTCAACCTATCAGGCACATTTACACATACAATTACTTTACAAGGTTAAACATAATTTTCAGAGTATATTACACTATAACCCCAGCATATTGATATTTGTTACTGTTATAAGCAAACCTTAAAATAATTTTTTTTAATTTTTTAACATATTCATCTAACACTTTGTTGGTGTTGGTAGTTACTTTGACTGCTTTGTTCATATATCCGTTCCAAAACGGCCATTTTAATTAGTTGTCTTCTAGAACCCATTCAGATGTTATCCGAGGTTCAGTAGCAACCCCTAGTGGAAGTCTTACGTTGTCATGTAGTTTATTTGAGAAATACTCAAACATCACAACATATTTTTAAATAAAATGTAAGATATATTAAATTTTGTACCATCTAAAGGGTTTTTAACTAGGTATTTACTGGCTCGACTAATGTGCACCTAATGAGTATTTAACCACATTGCTTTTTCAACCTTAGTCAAAATTTTACTTTTGTGTTTACTTTAAATGAAGTGGAAATACTTCCAGGTAACAAAACACTGATGATGGGCTTTTAGCTCAAAAACATTCTGTGATGAAGCCTGAAAGGACTTTTAAATTATATACCTTTTGAATTTTAAATTAACTTTTGTTAGAACTAGTTATTCAGGATATATAATAATTATTTTTTTTGTTACCCCAATTGGTCTTATGAGATTAATTAACTATTAAAGAAATGAACAAACCAATTTTTTTGTACATATTCACAAGATTTTACACAAACAGGTGTCGAGTTTTGCATTTAAAATTAATTATTTTTAATGAGGTTCGTGTAGTAATTAATTACTATAAGATACAATGAATTTTATATTATACAACCGCTTATAATAAAAGCTAAATTTTAACTTTAATTTATCTAACCTTGGATGTAAATAATTTATGTTGTTCCAGTTATGTCTATTTTTTCTTCAGTTTATAGGGCACGCCATGCAGTAACATGAAAAGTAAAATAGAAAAGCCTCTACAAATATCTATCTGTATATTTATGCAAATTCTAAATTTAAATCGTAATATTGTATTATTATTTGAATTGGCGTTAAAAATAAACTCGTATGACGGTACTAATTTCATATTATATTCGGTCTCTCTTTTAACAGAACAACCTCATACTGTCCTCTTCGCACTAATTATGCGTGCTATATGCAGATTTCAGATTTCTACAACTGTATTTATTGAATTTTTCAGGGTTCTTTATTACAAACAAAAATATGGTATCTTCAATTCGTGGCTTCTAGTATTGTCTGGATGCTGGCTTCCTGGCTTAGAATAGACACACACACACACACACACGCGAAGCGTTCAACCCAACCCCTAGTGATATGTGTATACCACTGCTAGTCAGTGGGATCCTAATGTCCGAATATCAAACCGGTCTCGCTCCAGAAGAGCTAATCATTGGATCGGTACCTATCTGACCCCCAGGTTTTTCCCCCACTCCTTCATTACATCTGACATACGTAGTGAAGGCTTATGAACTTTACGTCGGGCGATTTGGATAATAAACAACACCTGGTTGTGGTTAAGCCACCTGGAATTAAGGGGTAGCTAGAAGCTTTTCTCCCTAGTTACTTTACTGAATTTAATTTGGTATGAGCATTACTTTGGACCTGATGTCCCTAAAAAGTATGTGCCCTGCACGGAGAGGCACCAACCTAAGAGGCCACTCAGCTGCCGATTTGGCAAAAATTAATTGGTTCTCCTTGCCAGCTGAGCATCCGACTGGTCTGGCCACCGGGCCCATGCTTGCCGCACATGGCCTCAATGCTCAAAAGGTCTCGTGCTGGTCTCCCAAATAGACCTGCCTTAAGGGCCTAAGCCAAAAGTTGGCTGTACGAAGAGAGCATAAGGCTCTCTTTGTCCTGTTTCACGTATGACAGGGGTCACATGCGTGCGACAGGGGTCATTGTCACTTATATTATCTTGAAAATATGAATAGGTATTAATCTATTTATTGTCACTATAATTCACTCGACAAACTAACACTTTAAAATTTTAAAAAATAAGCGAAGCTACATTGTGTACAGAAGACGAAGACATGTCCTTGTGTAGTGTAGTATTTTATGTTCATAACATTTTATTCTTGTCGGATAGGCAACAATTGACGAAATGCCCCTGAAAATGCTCCAGGGAGCGAAAGTACTTATGCAAGATTAAAATAATTAAACTGTGCTCGATATTTGCATTTTATTTAATCAAAGGTTATTTTGATTATAACGTTAATTTAATACAAAACGTAAAATCGTTGATGTAAAATTCAATCATTTTGCCATTTTGTCAAATCATATTGACAATTATCCTGCTGATATATTTATTTTATTTAATATTTCGTTAATTATTAACTTCATTAAAAGCATTTTATATCAAAATTCAGAAGTATTGATGTTTTTGTTTAATTTTTTACATTTTATACATAAATTTATACAAAAATTTATACATTTTAATTTAGTATAGTGAGTTTTTTAATAAAATTTTATATTATTATGCGGGGTTAATCGAAAGATGGTATTTTAAACTAACTTTGAAACAATCTGTGGAATAATTTTGTTAGCGTGTTTTCGTAAAACCTTATTTTTCGGTTGCAACCATGTCCTCTAAGTATTATGTTTTTTGTTTTATGCGAAAATATAGATTGGTTCATTCTTAGGAGCGAAATGACTTTGCCACCCATAATTTACAACTTTTCCTATTATTAATATTAACTTTGGTATTAATTTGTAATACGACGTTGGAAGCTTTGGTCACTGATATCGAATGAATGTCATATCGACGTCCGAGAACCACTATATTTAAATAATGGTTAAAAGCAACGACATGATCTTGGTTTTAATTAACAATGATAACAATAACAAAACATATAAAAAACAACTTAAATGTAACTTAACTTAAGTACAAAAATAACAAAGAAAAACTACTAAAAAATAACTATTACCTCCCCTAGTCTCTATAACTACCTGTATACGTCGGCTCATTCTGTCTATAAGGTTGCGAATATCATCTTGCTGGATGTTTTGCCATTCCTCTTCTAGAGCCAAGCGAAGTTCGTTAATTGAGGCTGGTGCGACCTCTAATATTTCTACCAAGCATGTCCCAAACGTGCTCTATTGGGTTCAGATCTGGCGAACACGCTGGTCAGTTCTTTTAATAATACCTAATTCCTCTAAATATTGCGTAATATACATTGCAGAGTGGGATCGCGCATTATCTTGCATTAATAGAAAATCATCGTCGATATATTGAGTAAAGGGTACTACGTGATTCGCTAAAATTTTCTTAATATACCGGTGTACAGTTAACGAACAATTAATAAATACCAATTCAGTGTGCACCTTTCGGGATATTTCTGCCTATACCATCACCGAGCCTCCTCCATGGCCATCGCGGGGACTGAAAGCGCCCTCTGCAAATCTCTCTTAACGACGACATACTCGTTCTCGCCCATCCGATGATGATGAGTGAAGACAGTATCTCGATTTATCCGTAAAAAAACATTACTCCATTGTCCTAAATTCCAATGTAAATGTTCCCTGAAAAATTGTAGTCTAGCCACTCTGTGCCGTGGAAATAATTTGGGCCCAATTGCTGGTCTGCAACTGTGCAAATCAAATTCATGTAATCTTTGACGAACTGGAAATACACTTAAATTATTGCCATAAACCTCTTCAAGCTGTTTTTTTGTTTGCACTACTGTTAAAGACGATTTCGCAAAGCGTTGACTCGTATAAAACGATCATCTAAAGCGGTTGTTTTGCGCTTCCTGCCACTTCCCACTTTACGTTTGTTTGCTCCAGTTCGTATAAAACGTTCCACTACCCTTTGGATGGTAGAGCAATGCGTGTGTAGTACTCTAGCCACATATTCATAATTTTGCCCATCTTCAACCAAAGTAATGGCTTTCGCACAATTTTTGTCACTAAGAACCATGATCGACCAAGGGTAAACAAAATGTAAGTGTCAATATTACATAATGATAACAGTCACCAAAGCTACTTCGTCGTATTACAAAATAACTCGAAAATAATCATAATTAAAAAAGTCCTAAATTGTGGGTGGCAAATTCATTTGGTTCTTAAAAATGAAACAAGGCATATTTTGAAATGAAACAAAAAATAAAATACTAAGGAGACATGGTTGCAACCGAAAAATAAGGTTTGACGAACATTCGCAGACGGAATTATTCCACAGGATGTTTCAAAGTTAGGATAATAAAACCACGTTGTAATTAACCTCGTAAAATAAGTGAAATATAAAATTTTATCAAAAAACTGACTACACCAAATTAATATTTATAAATTTATACACTGTGTGCTAAAAAAATCATCAAAATATCTAAAAAATTTTTGCATCTGAGTGTATTATATTATATTTATATTATATTATATTACATTATATTATATTATATTATATTATATTATATTATATTATATTATATTATATTATATTATATTATATTATATTATATTATATTATATTATATTATATTATATATATATTATATTATATTATATTATATTATATTATATTATATTATATTATATTATATTATATTATATTATATTATATTATATTATATTATATTATATTATATTATATTATATTATATTATATTATATTATATTATATTATATTATATTATATTATATTATATTATATTATATTATATTATATTATATTATATTATATTATATTATATTATATTATATTATATTATATTATATTATATTATATTATGTTATATTATTTTATATTATATTATATTATGTTATATTATATTATATTATATTATATTATATTATATTATATTATATTATATTATATTATATTATATTATATTATATTATATTATATTATATTATATTATATTATATTATGTTATATATTATATTATATTATATTATATTATGTTATATTATATTATATTATATTATATTATATTATATTATATTATATTATATTATATTATATTATATTATATTATATTATATTATATTATATTATATTATATTATATTATATTATATTATATTATATTATATTATATTATATTATATTATATTAAATTATATTATATTATATTATATTATATTATATTATATTATATTATATTATATTATATTATATTATATTATATTATATTATATTATATTATATTATATTATATTATATTATATTATATTATATTATATTATATTATATTATATTATATTATATTATATTATATTATATTATATTATATTATATTATATTATATATTATTATATTATATTATATTATATTATATTATAATATATTATATTATATTATATTATATTATATTATATTATACTATAATATATTATATTATATTATATTATATTATATTATATTACTTATATTATATTATAATATATTATATTATATTATATTATACTATAATATAATATAATATAATATAATATATTATATTGTATTATATTATATTATATTATATTATATTATATTATATTATATTATAATATATTATATTATATTATATTATATTATATTATATTATATTATATTATATTATATTATATTATATTATATTATATTATATTATATTATATTATATTATATTATATTATATTATATTTTATTATATTATATTATGTTTAATATTGAACTGTATGCCGAACTATAATTAATTCAATATGGTGGTTTTTGTAGCAACAAAGTTATGATCAATTACTTTAAGTAATTAAAAAGCTAAGCACATAAACACAGGTTGCTGTATCAGAAGAATAACTAAGTCATAATTTTTTTTATTAGTCCACAGATGAACAAGAATTAGAAGATGCTATGAACGCTGCATTAGACGCTGGCTACCGCCACTTTGACACCGCTACTGTATATGGAAATGAAGCCCTCATAGGTAAAATACTAAACAAATGGTTTTCTTCCGGAAAAATTAAGCGAGAAGAGCTTTTCATTACAACTAAATTGCCCATATGTGGAGGACATGCAGATAGAGTAGAAATGTTTATTAAACAATCACTTAAAGATTTAAAGCTGGAATATTTGGATTTATATTTAATCCATTTTCCGGTTGTTAGTAATTATGTCGGCGTTCCTGTTACACCACCAGATCAATTTAAATTAGAACCGGCGGATCATATTTCACTTTGGCAGGTAAGTTTAAATTAAATTGTAGCCTTTGTTGTGTTAAATATTTTGCGATACATTCTCATTAAGAGATTTTTTATTTTAGTGTCTAGATACTTCGTTTCCTTAACTTCCGATTTTTAACAGGAATACAAAAAAAATATATTTTATTAGGTATATTTATTTGCACACTTACTATAGAAGTTTTTTTAGGGTTTGTTTAATTTTTCACAGGCGAAAAATCATGTCATTTTTTCGATGTATTAATCAATATCATTCTACCACAATTTTACAATCATTACCCTACTCCAACTCTTTCTACTTCCATTTCAATCGCACTCCTTTAGAAATATAGACAGTTTAAAAATAGCAAAAAAAAAGACTCTATTTCTCTCTCTCTCTCTCTCTCTCCCTCTCTCTCTCTTGCCTGTTGACTAACGCTAGCAACAGACGTATTCTATCTACTGTTGACCGCCACTAGCAAAAGATCTCTCTTTCTATCTCTGATAGTTACGCGAAAAATACTGCAAATCATCTTTTAAATCGTAGAGATAATAAACGCAAATGTGCTTTATCTTGTAAGCTTACTGTTAGTACTGCAAGACACGTGCTGAGAAACCGGTGAAGACAGCTGTTCCGTACAAAGAACAACCGCAAGTGACAGCCCTTAAATACCGCGAGTGGGTGCGTTGCAGCAGTATTGGTAATAAAGACTTTTTATAAACTTGATTTTCTGTTATTGGTATAACCCTTTACTACTTATTCTAATTTATTTGAACCATCCCTATGTAATACAGTCCTCATACAACGAATTTTTATTTATAATTTCACATATGTACACTTCAATTTTTATTACTACAAGAAAAGAGAGACAGCTTTGGACTACATAAAAAGGTCAAAGAAATTTCGAGTCTTCTTCTTCTTAGTGTGCCTGTCCGTTCCGAACGTTGGCGATCATTCTGGTTATGATGATTTTGTTGGTTGCTATACAAAATAGCTGTGTTAAGGTCTTTCTATACCATGCTTTCAGGTTAGCAAGCCAGGATATTCTTCTTTGTTCTGGGGCTCTTTTTCCTTCAATTTTGCCCTGTAAAATGCATTGGAGTAGCTCGTATCTGCCTTGATTTCTCATTATATGTCCCAAGTACTCCAGCTTACGGCTCTTCACAATGTTGACCAGATCCGCGGTTGTGTTCATTCTCCGCACTACTTCTTAATTGGTGACTTTGTCTGTCCATGGTATCTTCAGGATTCTTCTGTATAACCATAATTCAAACGCCTGAAGTTTTAATAGAGTTTCTGCCTTTAATGTCCACGTTTCTACTTCATACAGATTACTTCATATCATATCATACAGAAATTTCGAGTATATACAAGAAACAACATGAAACTCGAATAAAGAATAATCAAGGAATCTACGTTCATACCCAGGAAGAACTAGCTAAAATCTGGACAGACTATGCTTCGTCCGTCTTTGAGGACAATAGACCGAATCTGCCAACTACTAACTTACACACGGAAAATTTACCGGCCCTCCCATTATTCGCGTCGAGGTGGAGTACGCTATAAAAGTAGCAAAACTAGGCAAGGCCACTGGACCGGATAAAATTACTACGGAAGCCATAAAACTGTTGGAAGATGATAACATCGACATGCTGGTAACAATTTTCAATGCCATATATAACATCGGCTACATTTCAACGAATTGGCTCTATTCTACCTTTATCTTCTTCTTCGCGTGCCATACCAGAACTATCCGACGTTGGCGATCACCATTGTGAAGACTTCTCGATCTTCTGCAATATGAAATAATTGTCCTGCATTTGGTATCTGACTCCATTCACGAATGTTTTTTAACCAAGAAACTTGTTTTCTTCCTACACCTCGACGGTTATCTATTTTGCCTTTAAGGATCAATTGTAAAATTGTATATCGACTTCTCTTACTATATGTTCCAGATAAGACATTTTTCGATGTTTAACAGTCTTTAACGGTTTTCTATCTTTGTTGACGCTCCTTAGTACTTCTTCATTAGTTTTTCTTGCTGTCCAAGGTATCTTCAGCATTCATCTATGAACCCACATTTCCAATGCTTCAATTTTGTTTATGATCTATACTTTTAGCTTCCACACTTCTGCACTATACAAAAGTACAGACCAAACATAATGTGGGTCACGACTAAACACTAAAAATTTGGTTTTTTTTTGAGTTTACTTTAATGCTCATTTTGATCAAGAAAAAGTTTAATGAGCCAATTGCTTAATGTGTTTCTTCGCATCCTTCACACAAAAATGTTCAGAACGCTGGAAAATCTAAGTGGTGAGACACAA
Organism: Diabrotica balteata; assembly: GCA_918026665.1. Classification (NCBI taxonomy): domain Eukaryota; kingdom Metazoa; phylum Arthropoda; class Insecta; order Coleoptera; family Chrysomelidae; genus Diabrotica; species Diabrotica balteata. The sequence continues at coordinate 48,517,934 of OU898280.1, forward strand.
TTTGGTTTCAAAAGCGGACTGGGTACATGTGAAGCAGCTTTCTGCTTGAATACGCTTGTATAAAACTGCATGAATCAACGAAAGGATATAGTCATAACATTCCTTGAATATGGAAAAGCGTTTGACACCCTAAAACATGACACAATAATAAAAATGCTACACAATGGTAACATTAACGAGAAATATATAAGAGATCCAGAATCTCTATTGAAATCAAAAAGTACGAGTGAGACTGAACAAATCAACTAACACAGAAGTCTTTGGAATTTTAAGAGGGATGCGACAGGGATGTATTGTGTCTCCTATGCTCTTCAATCTCTATGTGGAGACCATTTTTGCAGAGGCACTGGAAGGCTCTGAGTGTGGAATAAATGTAAACGGGTTTCCGATAAATAACATTCGTTACGCCGAAGACACCGCAATAATAACAGACAACGAACATGATATGCAGTTGATGTTAAATAAAATAAACACCGTAGGAAAATATATGGCTTGAAGATAAATGCTGGACAAACTAAATGCATAGCAATAAGAAAAAACGCACTTTTAAGAATACAATTGCAAGTAGATAATGCTCCAGTCGATCAAGTGCAAACGTTTAAATACTTGGGAATGATGATAAATGACCAATAGGATCATCAATAAGAAATAAAATGCGGTACCGAACAAACAAGACAAGCTTCTATCAAATTTAAACCGCTACTATGTAACTGCAATCTTTCCTTTAATCTCTGCTACAGGATGGTTAAATTCTATGTATGATCCACATTGTTATACGGCATGGAAATATGGACATTAAGAATACCTTCCATTAATAAGTTGAAAGCCTTCAAAATGTGGAAGTTGCGAGGAATGTTTTGCATACCATGGACATATAGGGTGAGAAACGAGGACGTCTTAAGAAAGGCAAATACTAAGAGAGAACTACTCAATTTGATCAAGGTACGAAACATTGGATATCTCGGCCATATTTTAAAGAGAAAAAAAATACGCAATCCCTCAACTAATCACCCAGCGAAATATTGAAGGCAAGATAGAAGTAGGTCGCAAACTAATGTCGTGGCTACGAAACATTAAGATCTGTACAGGCATAAATAACACTGACGATCCCGCAAAAAACAGACGTCTGGCATTAAGATAATTGGCCAACGCACTATAGGTGCACGGCACTTTAAGAAGATGAACACCCCATTTTGTACAGGGCTTTTTTCTCGGATTAGCTAATGTTTGGAGTAGAAGGCTTTGATTCAAAAAACTCTACGATGTCTTATCTAGTTATTTTAGCATATTCGGTAGATAAACTGGAGGTGGTTTTTTTAGTTTGACAGATGATTGTCTTAATTGGAATGTGACATGAGATAACAGAGTAATTTACACCTTTTGCTAAAGTTTAATTAGAAATGGTCGAAATAGGGGCATCAGAAAAGTTAATCACTATAGTGTGTTTCAAAGTTTTAGGTTTTGGAATTTGTTCGGCAATTATAAACACTAATTTGCTCTTTTCAGTTTTAGTCTTAGATTCGAAAGTGTTTAGGCATGTCTGTGTGTTAATACATTTATAAATGTCGCATAATATGTACATTAAAGGCCTTATCCAAAACGGTTACCGCGAAGATTACATCCAGTAGGAGTATTTACACAAATGAATCTTCCACACAATCTCTACCTAAGGACTCAAACCCTCATTATATGAAAGCAATCTTTTTTTCCTTACATCAAGAATGTCACTAACAAAATTGACATAATTCTTAAATCAAGACAAATAAAGACAATATTTACCCCCAACAAAAACTTGTCCTTCACTTCTGTACAAAACCATGGAGTTCTTTGTCTTAAGAACGAATTATTTTCTATTTAAATTTCTTTCACCAAGAACTTCCTTAACCGAGACTAAGATATTAGACTTAACTTTTGCCCAGCTTTCTTCGACTCCATCACTTTCTGTGATACATGTATTTCTGCTTTTTTCGGTCATTCTTTTTTGGAATAGATATTCTGTAAGCTTTCGACTTTTACCTTTGTGGTGTATTTTGGTGTTTTGTCACATATATGTGTTTTTATTCGGATTTTGCACAATACCAATTTATGATCGTTTCATATTTCTGCTGATGTTAGTGCTCGTACATCCAAGATTTGACGGGCTGTAACTCTCTATTCGACAGAATATACTCTATCATATATGTTTGTTTTCTACTGCTTTTAAAAGTTTCTTTGTATTGTTCTTTGTGAGGAAAAAAATGTATTATTTATACGTATCTCCTTTATGCTGTACGCTCTTTTATTCCTAGAATTATATCATTGCCAACACGGGCAATAAAATTACCCATATTAATTATATATTTATCATTTGGGGTCTCGTTTATTACAGTCTGAAGTGTGAGTAGAAGTTTTGCCTTGTGGTGGTATCTCTGTTGTTTCCTGGTGAATAGATTGCTATCACATTCAGAGGTTTGACATCCAGTTTAATTTTTATACGTACTATTCTTTCAGAAGTATATTTACATTCTTGTACTTGGTGTAAGAATTTTCTGTGTACTGACAAGGCGACTCCTTTTTTTTTCTGTTTTTTCGCAACACCACTGTAAATCATCAGATAGTCTTCTAGCATAATTTGACCCTTTCCTTTTTTCTTCGTCTCTTGTAGTGCATATATGTCTATATTTTTTTCTACAAGCTCTTTTGTAATTTTCTGCTCTCTTGTGTTTGGAGATTTTACGTTCCAAGTACCGATGAGAAATATATTTGTCGTTTTGCATAAATGCGTTGTCCTTTTTCTCGCGTTAGTCGTCGTAATGAAATCATTCTTGTTCCGAGGCATAATCATGTTTCTATGAGCTGTATGGTCTTAAAGTCCATCAGTAGAGTGCAAACCTGGCTGTAGACCCCCTTCTCCTTTATCCGGGCTAAGGGCCGGCAACAGTTCTGTCGAGCTACTCGATCCACCCAACAAAACGGCAGGAGAAGATACGTACAGTGTATAAATAAATGGACACAAAATAGAAAAAATAATGTAATAACCACATAAACAGAATGGAGGAGACCCGTGTCGTCAAAATAGCAAGAGATAAATCACCAATCGGCAAAAGAAGTATCGGTCAACCTCACAAAAGATACAGTGACAACCTTCCATATAAGTATTAATCCGCCAATGAACAAGCAGAATTGCATATAAAGAGAAAGAAGAAGAACAAAAACTTTCATCTCTTATCTTATCAATCAAAGATAACATTCCGAATAAACAACACGGAATTTATAAAATTCCTTGTGCAGATTACCCCCGATCCTATATAGGCCAAACAAATCGTAGAATCGAAAATATAATTTAAAAACATTTCATTTTTGTTCGCCATTCCGATTAAATTTCAGCTACATGTCAACACCATCTCCATTCAGATAACAAAATTGATTTTGAGAACCATAGCCCCCATCCGCTTCTATAAACCAATAATTATCCGAGAAGCCATAAGAATTTAAAAAAGGCCACATTGTTTCAATAAAAGAGATGACGACATTCGGTTACCTTCGAAATGGAGACCTCTCATAAAGAAAATGTAAAGTCCGCTATTCCCAGTAGCAGTAATGCATTGATTAGTAATCAGTGCAGTAGTGTAGGGGAATTCTGGAGACTGAGATCTTGAAAGTCATGAAGAAGACATCAGAGAGGATGTCGAAAGCTTGGTACAGTTACACTAGTTGAACGCTGTTCAATTAAAGGTTAATATTGATTCTTATAATAGTGTTAATCTTACCTTTAGGTTAAATATATATATATATATATATATATATATAATATATATATATATATATATACTATATATATAAATCGCATCAGGAAAAGGAAAGCAAGAGCAGATACTGAACACCAGACAGAAAATAAAAAAATTGAGAGAACACAACGTACCAATGCTGCTGTTTCGTAGATTACTCAAAGGCTTTTGATTCAGTAAAATGGTTCTGGAGTATATAGGAAAATGTGGGAGTACCTAACCAGCTGGTTAACTTAATAAAAAAATTGTATGATAAAAACTCGCCAAAATTAAAATACACGGAATAGAATCAGATGCGCTCAAAACAAAGAAAGGAACTAAATAGGACTGCATTCTATCACCATTATTGTATAACATTATTCTGAATATATAATGAGAAAATTACTAGACGAATAAGATGGAGGAATTGTTATAGGAGGCAGAAAAATCAGCAACTTACGATACGCACATGATACACCTTATACTAGCAGCGAATGAAAACGAAATAATTACCATCACTGAACGGCTAAGCCGGATAAGCGAAAAATTCAGAACAACATAGAAGAAACCAAAATAATGATCGTAGACAGAGCAAATAATATTCTACCGGACATACAGCAAGTGACGAATTTCGAAGTCTGACGACAGATTTTTATACTTGGACTACTAAGGACTACTAAACTCAGGTTGGTCAATGACCTTATTTTTCCCATTACTATATACGCAGCTATAAACATCAACAAAACCAAAGAAATGCGATTTGGTACCAGAAACAACCAACCTATTATGATCAACGACCAGAAAATTGAGAGTGTAGCGGAATTTGTATATCTGGGCAGCATAATTGACTGTAATGGGGGTACAGAGCGTGATGTACATGAAAGAATAAATAAGGCTCGCAACGCCTACAACATGCTTAACAACATATGGAAATCCAGGATTTACCCAACTAAAACGAAAATAAAAATCTTCAACACAAATGTAAAAGCTGTATTACTGTATGGCTGCGAAACGTGGAAGATATCAGCACCCATAGCACACCAATTACAAGTTTTCATCAATAGAGCGTTACGAAAAATCCTTCGTATATTTTGGCCTAACCGAATCTCCAATGAAAATTTATGGAACCAAAGCAACCAAGAAAATGTCATAAAGCAAATAAGGCGAAGAAAATGGAGATGGCTGGGCCACACACTCCGTAGACCGCCAAATGACATTGCCAGGACAGCGCTGGATTGGAATCCCCAAGGCCGACGGAAAGTAGGCAGACCTAAGGGAACTTGGAGAAGGAAAGTACTGGACGAAGGGAGAAAAATGGGAAAATCCTGGCTTGAAATCAAAGCACTAGCCAGAAATAGAGTTCGCTGGAGACACTTTGTGGAAGCCCTATGTTCCTCTTAGGAATCTTGGGACTATATATATATATATATATATATATATATATATACATATATATATATATATATATATATATATATATATATACATATATATATATATATATATATATATATATATATATATATATATAGATATATTATATATATACATATATATATATATATATATATATATATATATATATATATATAGATATATTATATATATATATATATATATATATATATATATATATATATATATATATATATATATATGTATATATATATAGATATATATATATATATATATACATACATATATATATATATATATATATATATTATATATATATATATATATATATATATATATTATATATATATATATATATATATATAGAGAAAAGAAATGTAATCTTTGCAGATAAGTTAAATAGTAAACTCTTAAATATTGGGGAAATCTGCAAAAAAACTCTAATGTGTATCAATTATTTCACCTAACGTTTTCGCCAAAGAGAATTTTGGCTTCTTCAGGGCTGAAAGAGAATAAATTATAATTAGCTACCATATATTATCTAATAAAAAACATTTACCTTACCGTGAAATTTTAGAAATGTCTAGTTATGATGTTAAAAAACTTTAGCTAGTACTAAATACTACGTTGTTACTAGCTAAATTTTTTTAACATCATAACTAGACATTTCTAAAATTTCACGGTAAGGTAAATGTTTTTTATTAGATAATATATGGTAGCTAATTATAATTTATTCTCTTTTAGCCCTGAAGAAGCCAAAATTCTCTTTGGCGAAAACGTTAGGTGAAATAATTGATACACATTAGAGTTTTTTTTGCAGATTTCCCCAATATTTAAGAGGAGTTTACTATATATATATATATATATATATATATATATATATATATATATATATATATATATATATATATATATATATATACATATACGCAGCTAAAATATGGACAGTCAAAAAATCGATCGGAATAAGGTCGAAGCCTTTGAAATGTGGGTCTATAGAAGAATTCTACACGGGTCCTAAAAAAAAAGCGGGACATGCTATTAAAAAAAATAAAACGAGTAGGTACACCTAATTTACTTCGGCTACATATCTAAAAGAACGGGACCATAAAACTATTGGTAGTAGAAGGAAAGGTAGAAGGCAGAAGATCAAGAGGAAGATCTCCAACACAAGTATTAACATATTGAATAGAAAAATTTTAGTCGCTTTAAATACATATTAAATATTGGGCATTATATTTACAGATATATTTGATAATTAGAAATAAAATTTTAATATAAATAGGAATCACAGAAATAAATAGAAATAGCATCATAGTGACTGAAAATTTCAAGATATTTCATTATATAAATAATTGAAGGTTCTTTGCTCTTTAAAAAATCTAGAAAATAATTTATTAAACATTGAAAAATTTAAAATATTTATTCGTTTATTCGTCTTGCCTGGGCTAATACTTTCACCGAATATTTGCATTTTGTTCTTGCGACACCTGCGTTTTATGTTCATATATCAAAGATTAATACTGGTAAAGTAATATTTAAAACTTTAAAAATAATTTATGTAGATGTATTAAGGTAATCATAACATATTGTTATTTTTTATTTTGTTTTGTTTATGTTATAATATTCTTGAGGTTTATAATTTTATTAAAATATTGAAAGAGTCAAGAAAACAAGTTCAGTTTAAAGTGAAAATTCAGAACATGTAGGGCGATGACCAGATCTGACTTTATAGACTAGGCGGCATCTGTAGAAATTCAGACCATAATGGAAATTTTCGAGGGAAGCTATTTTTTTGCTGGAATCCCTTCAGGATATGCCCAGTATCGATAATCACGATATGCGCCAGTCGAAAACACTGTGCTAAATTTTTTATTTAACAAAATCTGAAAACAATTAAAAATTTCCCATTTTTTTGCTGCTATTTTCATTTATAATTCAAAAAATATTGATCTTAGAGAAAAAATTATAAGTGGTTAAAAGTTTCGTTATTAAATTTTACACAATATTTTGTTAGCTAGAAATTGAAAATTTAATGGTTATTGTTGAAAAAATAGCAATAATTGGAAAAAAATTACAAAAAAATGAAGTTAATCCTTTAAATGTTTTCGACTTTCAAAACTTGACTTACAAGTTCCATATTCCGCCTAGAAAAACTTTTTATTATGTTTAAAACGTGTGCTAAATTTTGTTAAGATCGGTCAGATAAGTTTTGCATAATAATTTTGCAATCCAGCCTACTGGAAAAAAATCGCAAATTTTCAAATTCATAGTAGGCCCTAAATAAGGCCCTCAGATAGTTACAATTTTTTTTACATATAAAGGAAGTCTCACACTTTCAAACGCTTTTTGTAAAATTCAAATCGGTTTACTAGGAAAGCCTATAAATTTTTTTAAAGTTATAAACATTTTTTAGGCTTATAAACAAATTAAATAACTTTACGAGCTTTAAACATATCAATTTCAAACTGTATACACTTTAAGAACATTAAAAGACGCTTCTTTTAAAAAACAAAAAGATACATTCGACTTACTGGTTGCCGAGATATTGAAGGTCAAAGTTGGCATACATTTGCCGTGTAACCATAAGTGATAGAGGGCTCGTTTTTAAACAAATACCCTCGTCTTGTCAAATACTTTTTATATGAAAAGTTTTACGTAATGCGCTTTATGGCAATATCCATAAAAAAGACAAATAAAAAACCGTTTTTTGCGTAATATGTCGCTCGGAATGCATGAGAGGTGGTGGTGAGGGACATTCACTTCAAATGTGAATCGGCGAGTATCAAGTAGGGGACCATCAGTTTGTTTAATTTTGGGTTTTGAAATAAAAACAAATAGTGAAGTGCTCCAAAATCTGTAAGGGCTTGTATTAAAGGCGTGCTGAACACGTTTTTCAGTGGTTTGATCATATTATGTTCCACGCTATTATATAGGAGTTATATTGTCAAATCCGTGAGTTTTAACAGTAAAATATTTTGTATTTCAAAAACTAATAAAAAGTTTATATATTTCGCGTTGCTTTGTGACGATTGTACGAGCACATCGACTCCATGTTAAGAGTAAGTAAGTTCTGAAAGGTATAATATATTTTATATTTTTAAATATTTTATATAAAATGATTGACATATTACTAATAATTTTTTTACAAAATTATTCTAAATTCATATAATTTAAAATTTAGATAATACTTGGAATCTGAGAGTCTAAACTATTTTACTTTTTTAGATTCATTGATTTGAAAAGATGAGTGAAAAAATCTGCCTCCTTTGTGACGAATTATTGTCGATATGTAAAACTCGAGTAATTAAACAAGACAGTTTAACAATATTTATACAATCCAGTTTTCAAAGGCAGGACATGAAACACACCGATTTAAGAAAATTTAATTCGCTTGAAGTTGCAGAAATAAATTATTTTTAATGTTAATTATTTTAAAATGTTTGATTTTTACAAAAAAATATTTTCCTTCGTTTTAACAATTCAAATTATTTATTAACAATTTATAAATGCATATTTGTTTACTAAAAGTAATAATTTACTTTACAAGCCCTTACAGATTTTGGAGCACTTTACTTTTGTTTATATTTCAAAACCCGAAATTAAACAAACTGATGGTCCCCTACTTGATACTCGCCGATTCACATTTGAAGTGAATGTCCCTCACCACCACCTCTCATGCATTCCGAGCGACATTTTACGCGAAAACGGTTTTTTATTTGTCTTTTTTATGAATGTTGCCATGAAGCGCATTACGTAAAGCTTTTCATATAAAAAGTATTTGGCAAGACGAGGGTATTTGTTGAAAAACGAGCCCTCTATCACTTATGGTTACACGGCAAATGTATACCAACTTTGACCTTCAATATCTCGGCAAACAGTAAGCCGAATGCATCTTTTTGTTTTTTAAAAGAAGCGTCCTTTAATGCTATTTAAGTTTATACATTTTGAAATTGATATGTTTAAAGCTCATAAAGTTATTTAATTTGTTTATAAGCCTAAAAAATGTTTATAACTTTAAAAAAATTTTTAGGGTCTCCTAGTAAACCGATTTAAATTTTACAAAAAGCGTTTGAAAGTTTGAGACTTCCTTTATATTTAAAAAAAATTGCAACTATCTGAGGGCCTTATTTAGGGTGTACTATGAATTTGAAAATTTTCGATTTTTTTTCCAGTAGGCTGGATTGCAAAATTATTATGCAAAACCTATCCGACTGATCTTAACAAAATTTAGCACACATTTTGAACATATTAAATAGTTTTTCTAGGCGGAATATGGAACTTGTAAGTCAAGTTTAGCAAGTCGAAAACATTTAAAGGATTAACTTCATTTTTTGTACTTTTTTTTTCCAATTATTGCTTTTTTTTCAACAACAACCAGTACATTTTTAATTTCTAGCAAAAATATTGTGTAAAATTTAATAACAAAACTTTTAACTACCCATAATTTTTTCTCTAGGATCAATATTTTCCGAATTATAAATGAAAATAGGTGCAAAAAAATGAGAAATTTTCAATTGTTTTCAGATTTTGTTAAATAAAAAATTTAGCACAGGGTTTGCGACTGGCGCATATCGTGATTATTGATAATGGGCACATTCTGAAGGGATTCCAGCAAAAAACTAGCTTCCCTTCGAAAATTTCCAATCCAAAACAGATCCCGTCTAGACTATTATAAGATCTAACGTATCGGAAATGCATTTGGATTGGACGTCTCTAGTAAATATATTATTTCTTACGTAGGCGTAGGTAATGCTTTTCTTGTCAAAGAACTCATAGCATCACTGTCTTCCCTTATTATAGATTGGATAATTGATGGCCGCTCTGTGATATATTTTATGGTTTTCCGTTTGCTTGCCGTGCTCAAACACTTTGTCTATTTAATTTCTTTATATCATTTTCATGATTGTGCACTGTTTCTTTTCGGGAAATTATATTATCTATACCTAGCGTAAACTAGTCATTTTAAATGGTAAAAACAAATCATAATTTATTATATTTTATACCTCTACTACAAATTTAAGTGCATTAGTTAGTTCTGACAATATTATCTAAGTGGGTAGCACTTATTTTCGTATTATTTTTGTAACAACAACAAAATAACCTTTAAATAATACCTACGTAAAAAGATAACAAAAATTCCAGTTGGGTCTTGACCAATTTTTTGGACCGTCCACGAACCGGCTCAACTTCTGATCAAGAAAATTAATAAAATGACTTCATACAACAATAATACTACACACAACTCAACTAAACATAGTTAGTTAGATGTCGTAAATTATTTTAAACATCCAGCAAAACAACAAGCAATAGTCATTTCCAGCATTGAATGTACAAAAATCCATGATTTGGATTCTGTTGGATCACTAGTGGGTCCAATTAATCTACTTTTTGCCTTCAGAATTGCTAACAATAGAATATGTCAAGTCTAATATAAGCCGAATGTAAATAAATGAATGTCAAGTCGAATTAAGAAGATTAATAATTTTTCTCCAGCCCAAAGACTTCTAATATCTAATGCATGTCCTACAATCCCGAACGAAATAATTGAACAAGAATCACAAAAACTTGGTATTCACATTGTATCCAGAATGACTTTTCTTCGAGTAGGTATGTCTAGTCTTAGTAAGCAAAACCCAACAACCACCACAGCAACTGATATTAGACAATGAAAGAATTGAACACGTGGATCCGTACATCTACTTGGGAACAACAGTTAACTCAAATTGGGATCAACGCGAAGGAAATACGTATAAGAGTAGAAAAGGCAAGAGCATCATTCACTAGCTTGAAGCAAATTTTCACCTCTAAAAGCCTCACCCTACCTCTCAAAATTCGACTTCTGAAATGTTATGTATTCACGGTTTTGTTATATGGAACGGAGGCGTGAACAATGACCGCAACATTAATGAAAAAAGTAGAGGCCTTCGAAATGTGGGCTGACCGACCTATAATAAGTATATCCTGGACTGAGCACGTGACCAACGAAGAGGTACTACGCCGGATAGGTAAAGAGGGAGAGGTAGGAATAAGTACAAAGAAAAGAAAGTTGAAATACTTGGGTCACGTTATGAGACATAATAAATATAGAGTACTACAGCTGATCGTTCAAGGAAAAATAGACAGCAGAAGGGGTCCAGGGAGGAGAAGACACTCGTGGCTCCAAAACTTGCGGCAATGGTTCGGATTGTCATCTGCTGAACTATTCAGATCTGCCGTAAACAAAGTCAGAATAGCCATTTTGATTGCCAACGTTCGAAACGGACAAGGCACATGAAGAAGAAGGTATGTCTGAAAGTGAGTACCGTCATGTTCTGAGTTTTAGACGGCAATCATTCATTACACCCCTGGAAAATATGTCTATTCCTGACTCTTTTACCATAATTCATGATAATACTTCCTACCGGGTATTTTTTTTTTTTCATAGACGGATATAGTTACTCCAAATGTAAAATAATTGGTCTTCAAGAATCAGAATGTGCTCACATTTCAAACCAAACTAATTAAACTTCCCTCTCAGATTTAACTCAAACTACATCGTCATTATCTAAACCTAATGAACCTAATGATAAAATATATCAATCTACGGAAAAGGACCTCACCCAAAACATATCTATAGATAATCCAAACACTTCGTCTTTTTCCTCCAAAACAACATCACCAGCTGTAAATAACACTGAAAATACTACACAAATCGACCTCACCCAAAACATGTCTAAAGATAATCCAAACACTTCGTCTTCTTCCTCCAAAATAACAGCACCAGCTGTAAATAACACTGAAAATACTACATAACCTTAAATAATGCAGTCAATTTGAATAACTTTACTTTTTTTATATTCGTTAATCTACAACTTAAATGTATATTTTTCACAGAAACAACGTATAATTTTTATAATGATATAAGATTTAATTTTTCCTTGTTATATCATTTACTCAAGGTTTCTCAAAGAGATTGTTTAATGTAATCGTATTTCCCAAGCATACATTCATTATATATAACAATTGATTGCATAATATAAAATTCATTATTGCTCTTAAATAATTTTTGCGTGGCAAAGCACAAATATAATTAATTTAATGGCAGTAAAAATTTATTAGATTTATAATTTTGAATTTTTTTTTTAAATTTCCTTGAAGATTTCTTGAACGTACAACGGGGTTCCTCAGCTAATAATACATCCCACATCTGAATCTGTTTCTTATTCCATATTCAATTTTTTTTCTTGATATTTTAAGTTATTTTAAGTAGTTTGCGTTTTTTATTTGTTTGAATATCCATTGTAAATAAATCTTTCCGTGTGTTCATTTTTTTTTTGTGTAGAAAAGACACTAGTAATAACAAACACAATTTTCAAACTTCGAAAGCTTCGTCTGTATACCTGGAGATCCCTAGCAGATACACCTTAACGTGTGGCTCGTACTCAAATAGATTTCATGTGTATTGTGTAAATTATGAATGTTCTTGGGAAAAACACTTTTTTAAAAACTGAACTTCACAAATAAAACTTTTATTTTCGACTTACAAAGATTTTAGTAGCAACAACAATAAATTAAATCAGACTAAATTATAAATCAGACTAAACTACAAATCAGACTGAAAATATTGATTTTTACATAGTGTTTTTATAATTTCATAATTGCTGATCTTGCAGTCCAATACGTCGCAATTCAGTCCAGAATGATCGAGCGGTAGTCCCGTGTAGAATCCACGTGGTAGAATTTACTGGATGGTAGCGGTCATTGTACTGTAACTTGTATAAATAAAAGATACCAAATTTCAGTATAAGCATTAAAAACTTATTCAAGTGCAGATGTACTAACAGATCACAATATTCTATAGGACAAATAAGACTGAGATTAAAAAGAGTTACAAGCAAACATTTACCATTGATGAATAAAAAATGTAAAATAAACCGTAAAACAAGAAATAATTTGTGTATTAGAACAAAAAATAAAGTTGTCATCAAGCCAAGATGAAAGTACTGAGGAAATCTGGCCAAGAATGAAAGATTTGTTAAAGAACGTTCAAGAAACCAAACTAATTGCAGTAAAACTCAAAAGAAAACAATAGTGACCGACAAAAGAAATACTGAGACTCATGGATCAAAGAAGAGAAATTTGAAATTAAGATAAAAATGAATACAAAAGGATCCACGTAATAATCAGGCACAAGATAAGACATGTGAAAACACAATTTTACAGTAAAGAATGTAATGAAATTAAACACTTTTAAAACAAACACAATATATTTCATCTTTACAAAACTTTAAAAAAAAAACTCCACAAAATCAAACGGAAACAGCTATCCTAAAGTTTAGAAGATAAAAACAAAGACAGAATACTAGATATCAATGAAGAGTTCAAACAATGGAAAAACGAAATTTCTGAATTGTTTGAAGATGAAAAAATAAAACACTGTACACCAATTGCTATAACAGGTCTATTTATAACAGAAAGCGAGATTACATGGGCAATACAAACACAATAAATAGAAAAGCACTTGGCTAGTGCTAAAAAGTTTTTAGGGGAAAATGGAATTAAACTTTTGTGTGGTATCTTTACCACAGTAAAGATACCACAGAGTTAGTATTATAATAGAATTTATAATACTAACTAATTGGCTTAAGTCGACATTTGTCACAATACCAAAGAAACATAGTGCAAAGACATGCAGTGATTATTGGACAATCATTCTGATGAGTCACGTTTTGAAGATCTTCCTGCGAGTAATACGTAGCAGAATATACAAAATATTAGAGAAGAGAACTAACAATATTTAATTCGGATTTAGAAGTGGCTTGGGTATGGAAGAAGCCTTGTTCAGTATCCAAGTTCTGATCCAGAGATGCATGGATATAAATCAAAATGTATAAAAATTTACAAAAGGGTACAAATCATGGACGTATAAACATAGATGGACACAGCAATAAGATACCTTTAACACACAATGTTTTGAAGCTTCCATATAATGTGATGCTTCCGCAATGAGCATAAGCGTGCTTGAATTTTTACTCGCGGGTAATTATTCAGATTTTAAAAATTGGAAGTAGTAATAATGTATAAAAAAAAAAAACGAGAGTTTAACTATTAACAAATCACGTCTTTATAGAAAAATTAAAATACAATTTTATTTGCTTTAAAATTAATACAATAAAATATAGTTGAATTCAAGTTAATTTTTAATAGGTATCAAAATAATGCTACAATAAAAAATCTTTATGTTTTTTCCTAAATTTGCTACCAAAATAGTTCGATCGTCAATATTATTTGGAAACCTACATAGAAAAATAAATGAGTTTTATTCATTTCACTAATTTATTTGCATCCATGAGAAATATTAAATTAAAACTGTACTAAACAGATCTTTTTTAATCAGATGATGTCTACTTACAATTTAAAAATGTCTACTAATTTCATGAACTTATATCTTATTCAATACATTAATGAACATGAATAAACCCAATGGTACGCCTATTAAAATGTAAACAAATACGCTTCCTCATTTCCTCATCTTAAATAATGTAAATTGTATGTACTTACAAATGAAATGAGAGATCGGGATGTAAATATTTCGTTTATTTTATTTCACTTTTCACAAATATCACTCAAAATACAGCCAAAATATCGAAAAACAACTTTTACAAAAAGCAAACAAACATGGAACAGCATTTGAAGTTTGACGTAGATCCATAAGACAGAGAAATGTAAACAACCGTTGCCATTTATAAATAGTTTTCAGTGCTTCTACATATAAAATAATTGATTGATATCTATTATACGCTATTATTAAATGATAATGCACACTATGTGCACACTTTATATTTTGATTACAATTAAATATATTAATCTAACCAATAAATTATTATTTTGGTTTGATGGCACCTGTAGAGTAGAAAATACCAAGTAATATTTTCAGCGACTCGCGAATAAGAAATTTTAAAACAAAACGTGATAACAGTTGAAGGTGCTGAGAAAGTGAACTATTCAAATAATTTTGACTTCACAATTTTATGTAAATAACTGAGTCCATCTGTGTTTATACGTCCATGGTACAAATATATATTGGCTTCAAGTGGCAAGAATAAAGGTTGAACAAGAACTGGCGGATAAAATAGATATAGAAAGAAGAGTGAGACAAGGCTGTATACTGTGGCCTTTACCCTTTACCTTTATATAAAAGCAATATTAAAAGTGCTGGCGAAGCAGCACTAATGCATCGCCAGATGTAATTGCAAAGAAGACCTTTAAAATCTAATGAAAAAATAAAACAAACATGTGGTCAGTATAGATTAAACCTCAACGTTAAGAAAACTGAATATATAATAGTTAACAAAAAAACTATATACAGGATGACGGTATAAAAGTTGGAGATGTCGTACTGGACAGAGTAGAGAAACTCGTGTATCTCGGCATTATTATCATTGTCAGTGACGCGATGCATAAACGCTTGAAAGCCTTTGAGATGTGGTTATATAGACGACTACTACGAATAAGCTGGCTCGACAGAATTATAAATGAACAGGTCCTTAAACTTTTAAACAAAACAACACAACTGGTCAATAAATAAAGAGACGCAAGCTGGAACACTTAGGTCACATTATCAGACAGCCTAAAAAATGAGAACTTTTACATCTAATCATTTAGGAAAATATGCAAGGTAAACAACGTTATGGTAAAAGAAGAACATTATGGCTAAAAAATCTAAGACAATGATAAGGTAAATCCACTAAAGTATTATTTAGAGCTGCTGTCAGTAAATTTACGATAGCGAATATGGTGTCCAACTTGATATCCAACGATCAATAACGGTCATGGAACTAGAAAACTTAAAAGTGTTCGTATCATATAAACTGTCGAGTTATTGGTGAGCTTTTCTGTTACTTCCATTCTGTTGTCTAACGTCTTAGTTTGTTTGATGTTCTAGCTTTGATATTTTCCCGCTTTTCTGGAGAATTCCATTTCCACTGATTAAATTGTATCTTTATTTTTCTTGCTAGGTTGTCAACACTCCATACGTTGACGTATGGAGTCGTAAATTCCTTAGTCTTAGGAATGCCATTTTCACTCTTGATATTCTACTCTCTATCACACGTTCTTACACAGAATATAACGATTGTCTGATATGCATATACCTGACTGATTTCTTCTGATTTCATGGTATTCTATTTTTAAGTTAGGTGCTAATTCTTTAACGCATAGATATGGTGTTCTTTTTTTCAATTTAAAACGCCAAATAGTTTTATTAGGTACATATTCTCGTAGGCTTTCTCTAAGTAAATAAAAACCAGATGGCTAATTGGGATAATAAGTACTCTCTTTTCAACTGTTTGTCTAATTGAGAGTATATAATCAAGGCAGGATCTTCCAGCTTAGAAACCCCTCTGTTGTTCTTTAATTGCATTCAGGTCCTTTTCTATTCTGACTTTGGGTTCTTTTCTTAGCCTTTTCTTCATCTTCCCATTAAACTCGTTAAACTAATTCCATGGTAATTCTGGCAATGATTTTTGGTACTTTTTTTGTGCAAGAAGCAAATCTGTGGTAAATTGCACTCTTTTAGTATTTTTTCTCCTAGGAGCGATTTTAAAGATTAGTTCGACAAGCAAATTCTGGATCATATTTTTCAAGCTGAATGGATTGGAATATTTCCTGGATCTGATGCTAACCTATTTTTTATACAATCTAAGTAAGGCTTTTTTGATTTCATTTACTGTAATTTATTTTTGTAGTTACCTTCATCCAAACTATTGTCTATTTCTCATCAATAAATTCTTAGAATGCGCTTTCCAATGTTGCAGATTTATTAAATGTATATTGTCCTTCTCGCTTGTCTTTTCTTAAGTTTTTAAAAAGTTTTCTGGCTCTGCCATTTTGGTATGGTCCATATTTGTGTCTAGATGTTCACGATTTATCTACCACCACTAAGTTTCCTTCATTGTTATTTTTATGTTGACTTCTTTATTTAATTTAGCATATCGCAGTTGATTTTTATCATGTTATGATCTGAGCCAAAGTATTAAGCTCATCGTTAAACCATTCTGAGTTTCGAATTTTCCATTGTTAAGTTTACCCAACACTTTTTTTGTTGCATTATAAATATAAAAATTAATTGATTCCTTTTACTCTGAAGAGATCATTTTCTTCTTCTTCAGATGCAAATACACTAATGGATGTTAGCGATCACATTTTCCATTAATTCTCTAGTTCTTTCAATATGTATCAGAGATTGTATGTCGTTAATCCCTGTCCATTGCCTTATGTTTCGGAGCCAGGACATTTTCTTGTGTCCCATTCCTCTCTTGCCTTCAATTTTACCCTCGATTATAAGTTGGAGGAACTGGTATTTTTCATTTCGCATGATGTGACCTAGATACGCCGTTTTCCTTTTCTTGGTGGTTTCGAAAAGTTGGCGTTCTTGGTTTATTCTTTTATGGACATCCATATTTGTGATTTTCGCTGTCCATGGTATTTTTAGGATACGGCGATAAAGCCACATTTCGAAAGCTTCTAATCTGTTTATATCTCTCGTTTTGAGTGTCCAGCCCTCTACGCCATATAACAGCACTGACCATACGTAGCACTTAGTAAACCTTAGTCTCAGATGAAGATCAAACTCTGAACAAGTCAGTACTTTCTTGAATTTTACGAAAGCTTGTCGAGCTTGCTCAATGCGACATTTTACTTTCCTGTCCAATGCCCAGTCTTTAAAAAGCCACGATCCCAGGTATTTAAATTTATTCACTCTTTCAATGGACTTAATATTCAGTGTTATGGTGGAGTTTTCAAGTACATCTAAGTTTCTGGAGATGATCATAAATTTGGTCTTTTTGGTATTAATCTCTAATCCCATTCGCTTACTGTATTCTCCGATTATAGTGACATGTTGTTGAAGATCGACTATGTTGTCACAAACTAAGACACCATCATCAGAATATCGTATGTTGTTGATCAATACTCCATTCACCTTGATTTCCATCTCTGCATCCTCCAAACACTCTTGAAATATGGCTTCCGAATAAATGTTAAATAAAAGAGGGGAAAGCACTGTTCGAACGCCTCTTCTTATATGTATGGGTTTGGATATAGAATTGTCTATTTTTAACTGTGCCGTTTGATGCCAGTACAAGTTTTCAATGCATCTTATGTCTTTTTGGTCTATATCAACTTTCTTGAGGATGTGCGTTAACTTGTGGTGTTGGACACGATCAAACGCTTTTTGGTAATCTATAAAGCATAGGAACACATCTTTCCTCTGATCGTAACAATTTTGGACCAGCACCTGTGTTGCTACTATTGCTTCTCGTGTTTCTAAACCTTGCCTAAACCCGAACTGGGAATCACTGATGTCCCATTCACATTTTTTATAAAATCTTTGATGTAGTATTTTTAAGAATATCTTTAAAGTGTGACTCATAAGGTTAATGAGTCTGTGATCCTCACATCTTTTTGCACTGACTTTCTTAGTCAGGGGAATAATAAAGGTAGAGCGTAACCACTGTTGAGGATAGCAGTGAGTTGCATAAATTAAATTAAATATTTTGTGTAGTGCTGAAATTTCCCTTTGATCTAGTAATTTGAGTTTTTCTGACGGGATTTCATCTGGTCCAGGTGCCTTATTGTTTTTTGAATTTAATATCAGTTTAATATCAATTAAATTTAATATCAATTATTTAATATCAATTTTAAAGAAAAAATAAGAACATTACATATGTTGATGATACCGTAACTACAACAGATAATTTAGAAAATTCTCAAGAATGTAGATCAAGCCCTCTCTTCATTCTACCTCTCTTCAAAAAGGGAGACAAGTCGGACCCGGAAAATTATAGAGGAATGATTTATTAAACACAACACTCAAATTAACAACCAAAGCGATAACAAATAAGCTGTATAAAATTATAACTCCAGCAGAAGAACAACTAGGTTTTAGATCGAGAATATCATGAACCGACGCTATATTTATAATAAGGCAAGTGCAAGAGAAATCATTAGAATACAACAAACTGACATAGTTATGTTTTGTGAACCTTAAGAAGGCATTTGATTGTGTTAAATTAAAGGATGTTACTCGCTTATTGTACCCAAGAGAGATACTTCTAGAAATAATCAAAACGATCAAAAAATCTACTAAAACAACACAATAAAAGAAAAAATAAAAGGTGAAGAAGAACTAAATGCCCAATTTAAGCTAACCAACCCTATTAAAGCTGACAATGGGATAAGTCAGGGAGATTTCCTGAGTCGTCCATTATTCAACCTGATTATGGATGAAGTAATAAAAAAAGTAAGACCTAAACAGGATACCAAATGGGAAAAAATGACTTAAAATAATCTGCTATGAGGACGACAAAATACTACTCTCTCAAAGTGTTTTTTAACATGTTTTTTTTTCTCCAAAAAAGTCAAAATGCATGGTTATATCAACAAATTTACAACATCTAAATTGGAGCTGGAAAGTCAGATAATGTAACAAGTGATGGAGTTTAAACATCTAGGCAATACATTATCTAGCTACGCAAAGTTCCAAACTGAAGTGGAAGATTAAGTGCATAGAGCAAAGAGAGCCTCAGGTTGCTGAATGAAACTATATGGAGAAATAAAAATATTGGAAAAGAAACGAAAGGCAGAATTTACAAAACAGAAAATAACATATGTGACAGAAGCATGACCTGACACCGAGAGAACAAAAAGGATGTTGGAAACAGCAGACATAAAAACACTTCATTGTTTGAATTGAAAATATTCATGGTAATGCACTAAGGGACAGAGCTAAAAGTACAGATTTACGATGTAGATGCAAGGTGAAGAACATCAAGAACAGGAAAAGGAATAGAATAGAATCGAACGATTATTTCAGCCAAGTGACAATAAATAGAGTAGTAAAGAGGGCAAGAGACGGTTTCCCAATAGGAAGACGACAGTAGGAAGACCGCGAAAACGATGGAACGACAACTTACTGTAGGCACATTGAAAAGCAGACATGTCTACATAAAAAGAAGAAGAAGAAGAATTTACAACCTCTAGAAAGAATAATCAATTAAATACCTAAGTGCAGTGAGGAGTGTGTACCTAAATGTAAAACACCAAATTCAAGTTAGAAAAACAAAACTGACGAAACCCTACTGGTAGAAGGATAGTCTATCAAAATGGTAATGAAGTACACGCACTTGGTAAATCAATAACAGCATATAAAAACTATACCAAAAAGACTCTTTGTGGCATAGAATTAAGAGTCTCGTTCTCTGTAACTGGGCATGGTTTACTACATAGCTGTATTTCACCTATATTGTAACACTTCGTAACGATCTATTTAATAGAAGATACCAAAAGAAAATCATGCGTGCAGTAAGAAGCAAAAGATTAATATAATTTAAAATTATCTAGCCTTGGGTTCCTCAAATTAGTTGACTGTCTATTAACTAAGTTTAACAGAACAATTTCGTATTCTGAATTATGCAGATGATCTAGTTATAGTGATTGAAGATTATTGTGGTAATATTATTGTTGATCCGATGCAACGTGCCATGAATCTACTAACTATTTGGTATTTTAAAGGACTTGCAGTAAATTCTATTAAAAATGTTCTTTATCCTAATAAAGTTCGATTTACTACTAAAAACAAAGTAATAATTCAATCCCTGACCATGAACACTACAATATTATCATTTTCGAAAGAGGTTAAGTATCTCGTAAACTTATAAAGCTATATAGACCCGCTGAGGCAAAATATGAAGTCACAAATTTTGGTCATATAAACTTGTTGTTAGACGCTTTGTTACATGTGCTACGGTAGTTTAATGATAAACCAACAGAGCAAAAGTCAATAATAGAGTTGAAAGAAGTGCAGTGATTTCTTTGTGTAAAAATTATGTGCATACATACCCATTACAGACTTTTGAGATAATAGTAGGCTTCACTACTTTTGTTCATCACACAAAACATCCAAATGACAAAGCAGATAGTGACATTATTTTTACCAAATCTAATATGAAACATTATGAGTTAAATAAGTCCAGTTGCAAGTACTTACATTAGACAAGCATTGTTTCTGAAGACTGGCTAGACAATCTAACCTTATCTGAGGTCTATTGTCCTCCTGGCCAATCCATTACCGAAAACAACTTTAATACCTACTTAAGTTCTCTTAAAACAATTAAACAAAAAACAAAGGAATTAAAACAAGATGTAGATCATTCCTGAAATCAATAATGGGTAACTACCTACAATGTACAGCAGATCCGGACAATGTACCCTGCGAAATATTAAAGATCCTATGTAAATCAGACAAACAGTTCCTTGATAATCTAGTTGTACTTTTTAACAACATATATAATAGCGGTAAAATCCCAGAGAACTGGCTGCAGTAAACATTTATTACAATCCCGAAGAAACCAAATGCCCAGATCTGTGATGACTATCGGCTTATAAGCTTGATTAATCATGCCACTAAAGAATAAATGATAAATGTAAGTCAAATATTGATAGATCGCACTTTGGTTTACGGAAAGCACTTGGAACTAGAGAAGCAATTTTTGCTCTCCAGGTGCTTATACAGCGGTGTAGAGACGTTGATAAGAACGTGTAATTGTGCTTTGTAGATTTTAGAAAAGCATTTACCAATGTCAATCATGAACAATTGATAGATATTCTGCGAAAGACAGGTATTGACGACAAGGACATTCGAATTGTGGCAAATCTATACTGGGGTCAAACAGCAAGAGCAAAAATTGGCAACGAACTCACTGAAAGTGTGCAGATCAAAAGAGGTGTCCGTCAGTGGTGTATATTATCCTCACTCCTATTTAATATGTATTCTGAGGAAATATTTAACAAATGTATGGAAAATGCAAACGAAGGCACAAAAATAAACGGCGAGTTAACGAACAATATAATATATGCCGACGGCACGGTGATCCTTGCCAGTACCATAGACGAATTACAACAGGTAATGGAAAGAATTTATTCAGTTAGTGAAGAATACGGCCTGAGCCTCAACCTGCTCGACAATTATGGATAAGTAACATACTAATTGACCATGTGGAATATTATGTGTACCTTGGCACCAACGTAAATGCAAAATGGGAACAGGCCACGGAAATTAAGGCAAGAATAGAACGAGCTAGAGCAGCATTTAGCAATATGAGAAAGCTCCTCATAAGCAAGGATTTGTCTCTTCCCCTTAAACTACGTTTAAAATAAAAGAGGTATATCTCTTAACTACTACGTTTGACTACTCTTATTATTTCTACTTATAAAATGTACCCATTATGAAATGATTTTGTTTTGTTAAGGTTTAGCACTATGTCTAATATTTTGACTTTCTGGAAGTTTGATTTGTTTTTATTTATTAAAGCTATTTAATTTAAATACGTTTTTGATAGAACACTAAAAACTGTATGTTAATTTTTCTGTCGAAAAAGTCTAAACACGCATTTTAAATTTCCTCACGGATTTTAAAGATTTAAACAGTGTTAAACAGATAAATTTATTCATTGACGAGTTAAAAATACGAAGCCATTTCCACTCAGGTAGCCTAGTAAACATTACCGTGCCTTATCGGTAATAATCGATGTCTACTAGTTTACGAACCAATAATAATTATGTGAAAATTCGCAATATTTTGTGTGTTATGGAAACAGCGATTATTATTGGACTATAATATTATTATATTCAAAATAAATGAAATGAGGTTGAATGCTCGAATAAATAAACTTTGAAAATAAGGCTATTATTACAAGTTAACTTGTGCTCGATAATAGCCTTATTTTCAAAGCTTATTATTATATTCAACTGACGGAAAACTGCAGATACAGGTAACTGTTATATTTCTATTATTTTATCCACAGTGTCCTACTAGGACGTCTGTTGCAATATTCAAAATTAAGTGAAGTGTTTTTGGTATCCAGGAACACTCACAAAAATGAACCCAAATCAAAACCTCATAACTTCACAAGTCCACCCCACGAAATCATATGTCGCTGCTACTTTATCTAAACCTCCACCTCCTACTTTCCCACGTAAGGAGCAAGCCATTTTAATGCACGCTATTCCAAATACTGTTTGACTATGTTAAAGCTATAAGGGACATTGTTATCCCAAAAAATATTACCTTTGCATCACGTATCCCAAATAACCGCATCTGTATTTATCTTTCCTCGCCTACAGTTGTTAATAACCTTCTAAAAACACATCAAAATATCTCTATCAACTCTACAGTAGTTCCCATCCGAAGACTTATCACCCCAGCTAAACGCCTTCTTATATCTAACGTATCTCCTTCAATTCCACATTCCATAATTGAGAAAGCCCTTAAAGATATTAGATTACAGCTGGTCTCTCCTGTGTTATTTGTGAAATGTGCTGCACTTGGAGAAGGTTATGTACACATAATGAGCTTCCGAAGAGTAACGTATATTATCCCCGATAAGGACCACTTTTCAGTAGATAGTAACTTTGTTATTACATACGAAAACACTCCTTATAGAATAATTATTTCTACGAATAAATTGCATTGTTTTTTATGTAAAGAGGTCGGACATACCGCTGACTCATGTACCAATAATCTAACTTCTTTTTCTCAAACTGAACTACCCCATCTAGAGCCCTCTTCATCTGAAACCACTGATATAATTTCTGACGTAATTACTCCTGTTCAATTAGACCTAACTACCCCAAAGTGCACAGAAACCCCTACTGAAATAGATACTGAAACTATACACCCATCAGTTCCACCCACACAAGGACAAAAAAGAGCTATATCACCAGACAGCAATTCTGATATTCCTTCTCTTTTATCTTCAGCAAGTATACCCGAACCAGCGTCTAACCAAATGTTTCTTCCGTTATCCACAAAAACAAACACTGTCTCCAAACCTCACAAGAAAAAAACAAAAACTACAAAATCAGAGGAACATAACCTAATAGCTAGTTCGCTACAATCCATAGCGGCCATTTATAAAAATAATCCGTCTGGTCAAACTTTGACCGAGACAAAGTTTATTGCTTTCCTAGAAAATACACATGGTAATCCTAGTCCACTTAATGAAGCTTTTGTTTTCACTTCAAATATTGAAGGACTCTTACACGACATAACAGTTCTCCATTCAGAAACTAAGAAAAGATCCCTTAAAAATCGACTTACGAGACTTCAAAAGAAAATCAAAAGACAGCTAAACTCAGATGACTCTGATAATATCAGCGTCTCATCTGAACTTCTAACCGATGATGAAACCAATACCCTCCTCTCCCAACAGCCAGAACAACCATCTCACTTGCCCCTTACCCCTTCAACTCAAGCTTCACCTTCAATTTAATCCAATGGAATTGCGATGGGTTCTTTCCCCGTATTGAAAGAATCCAACAACTATTGACAGAAAAACAACCTGATATCATATGTCTACAAGAAACAAACTCAAAAATATCTAAGCTTTCCACACTAAAAAAGTTTAAAGGATACCATTATATCAGAACTAATTGTAACAGAGCCAGTGGTGGGACATCTATTTTTATTTCCAGTGAAATATATTCATCCCATCTCCTTATCACCACGGAATTCGAGGCTATCACCGTAACTACTTGGTGTCCAAATAAACTTACGATATGCAGTGTATACATTCCTCCTAACTACCCTCTTAAAGAAATCGAAATTCTAAATCTTATCTATCAGCTCCCCGCTCCATATATTCTAGTAGGTGACTTCAATGCTCATAACTGCATGTGGGGCTCAAACCACACTAATGGCAAAGGTAAAACTATAGAAAACGTTATCAATTGCACAGGCTCCTGTCTACTAAATACAGGCTCTAATGTACTCTGCTGTATGTAATGTAATGATAAAATTCAAATTTGTAAGGACCTAAAATCATATACTAAAAGAAGAACCAGACTCCTTTGGCAGCAGCATTGGAACTCTAACCGTTCGATCTTACACGAAATACAACCGTCAATAATCAGTCAGCCTACATTTGACTATTCAGCCCTGTCAAGACGAGATCTCATTGTGATAAGACGACTACGGATAGGACATTCAAAACTCATACACGGCTACCTAATGTCCTCTAGCATCCGTCCCTCCTGTCAAAGCTGCCAATCATATTTGACAATCAAACATATCCTCACTGAATGCCATTAATATTCGGCCAGAAGATTACAATACAAACTCAAAAGTGAAGTACGAGATATCCTAAACGACCCTGACCAAATAAAAGCTGTGCTACATTTCCTTAGATATGAACACTTATATCAAAAAATATAATTAGATTTTAATTTAGACATTGTGTAACATATTATTATCATTCCGTATTATTGTAACATATTCTTAATGTAACACTTATTGTTTGTGTAATGAAAACTTATGTTATAGTACCTGTGTAAGTGGCCATAGTAGCCGAGCACGTTAACGTCGAAATAAAAAAAAATTTCTGTCATATGCAGAATAAAACTAAATAAAAAACTGTTAAACCGTACTTATTTCACATTCTTTTTATATCTTTTAGAAAATGGAAGAACAGGTGGACGCGGGCAGAACGAAGTCCATAGGAATCTCAAACTTTACTCAAAAACAGATAGAAAGAATTTTAAAATCTTGCAGAATCCAACCAGCCTGTCTACAGGTTGAACTTCATGTATATCTACAACAAAAAGATTTGGTGAATTTCGCTCACAAAAAAGATATAGTTGTCGTTGGCTATTCACCTTTGGGAAATCCTGGATATAACAAATTTTTGGCTACTTTAGGCGTAGAGTAAGTACTCAAAATTAAATTTTGATTTCAATTTTTTCCTTATGTAATTTAAATGTACACAAATTGTATCATCATCATCGAGGGCGTTTATTCCTGATGGAATATTTGCCGCTCTTACTTAGAACTCGCAGATTGGCTTTTTGTGGTGAATCACTCTTATACATACATTGTCAGTGTTTGTTGTATATCTTGGCTTTCCTTACAAATTTTTTTACACTCATTTTAATCTGCACGTAGTTCCCTCCAGTTTCTTACTTTCAGGATTTTTATATCTCTCATGACCTGGTCCTCTCATCTCTCTCAGTGTCTTTCTCTTTTTTTCCTGCGTTACTATTCTCGCTTTTATCTGGTGACCTTAATCAGGTCATTTTGCCTTTTTTCTGTGTCCCAGCTATCTTAATATCTGCGCTTTATTAAATCTCACTACATCTTCTCCTTTAATTATGTCTCTTAATTCATGGTTTATTCTTCTTCTAATTTCTCTATCATCATCATCATTAAGCCAATCGCGTCCACTGCTGGACATAGGCCTCCCTCAGTTCCTTCCAGTGTTCTCTACATTGGGCCGCTTGTAGCCAGTTTCCCGCTACACGTTTTATATTATCGGTCCATCTAGTCGGTAGTCGTACTCGGCTTCTTTTATAGTTTCTGGGCCTCCATTCCATACTACGTCTTGTAACCGTCCATCTTGTGTTTTGGCTAAGTGCTCTGCCCAGTTCCACTTAAGCGTCGTGATTCTTTCGTTTTGATTTTCGTTTTTCGTTTTGTTTTCGTCGTGATTTTTCATTTCTCTATGTTTCATTCTTATTCTTTCTGTAATAATTCTTCGAAGTATTTTTATGTCAAATTTGTATGGCATATTGTCTCAGCTGTATATGTACGCATGGAACTGATTGCAGCTCTGAATATTTCAGTTTTGTATTTTGGCATAAGTTCTTGTCCTTCATTAGCCTATAATATCTCCAGTATATTTTGCTGCTTGCTATTGTTTGCTTTGTTACCCCTTCACTTCTAGTATTTTTGTCATTTACAATTCCTTTCAAATATTTAAATTGTTGAACTCTTTCTTATGTATCGATGTACGAATCGTAGTGTGTTTCTTATGATCCATTGGCAATTTTAACCTCTGGTCTGCATTTTCTTTCTTAAGCTTCTGGGTATTCAAAGGGTTCAGCGCTGTCGTTACTATTCTCTTCAGCTTTATGCCTTTTAACAACTCTTTCATCCACAGTTTTTTTTTGTTTAAGCAACATTGATCTGCTACTTTCTTTTTTTATTTCTATTTTTGTATTGTTTTTTATTGATTTTTTGTTTGGTTTTGATTTCGCATTCTGTATCAAACCATTATTTTCTTCTTTTTATTTCTCTCTGTCCTAGCACCTCTTCTGCTGTGTTTCCGCCGTATTCTTTTGTGCTTTTTTGCTTCTGTTAGATTTTCTCTGTCTTGTTCTCCCTGTGTTAATTACCTTCATTTTTATTTATTTTATTGCTTAAATAACTAGAAAATGATCTGTGTCCGTGTTTGATTTTCTTTATAATCCGACGTCATGCATTATTGTTTTCTATTTTTTGGATATAAGTATGTGATCGATCTGATTGCCATCTGTTCTGCCAGGTATCAACAATGTTACTTTGTGTTTTCTTCTGAACATAAAGTTTATGCTTACATTGCAACTGCTTGTTACTGCTGCTGGGTGGCATAATTTTCTTCCATTGTAGTTTGTCTCGTCATAAATAGTTTCTTTTCCTGCTACTACCTATTTTGGTTTTCTTTACCTACTTTGCATTGATGTTAACAACACCTTCCAGGTGTTTATTTAATAATTTAATTTTGTATAATTTTTTGGTACATTGTCAGATGATGTATATATATTTATGATTGTCAAATTAGCTTGACTGTTTTCTATTTTTATATATGGCATTCGTCCAATTATAGATTTGCATTCTATAACTCTGTCCGTAATCTTATGGTTGACCATAAATGCTGCACCATTTTCCTTTGCCGGTTTTCTCTCCTTTGTTTACAGTACATTGTGTGATTTTTCTTTTTATTCTTGTTAACCTTGTTCTGAAGCTATTTTCTTGTGGCATTTTAAAGTAATTACTATTTAAATGGGAATAAGCAACAATTAAAGATTAAAGTAATTTTATTGACGTTTCAATTTCCACTTCGGAAATCGTTCTCAAAATACAAACATAGTCTTGTTTGTATTTTGACTTTTGATTTGTAGTCCACACTACCTGAAGATAGTGCATGGTCTTCAGATTTAAAGGCTAGCTGCAAATATATTGAATGAGCAGTTCTCGACCAAGTAGCGGCGATAGTGAAATGTGTAGCTTAGTAAAGAATATTTAAAAAAATGTTTCCGTTTAGTATCATGATATGGTAAGCATTTACATCAATAAAGAAGCAGAGTTTAATTCCTAGTTGGTATAAGCGGTCCCTCTCTTGTCAATCGACAGCTTTAAGTTTAAGAACTAAAAATAGATTAAGAAAAACTTTCTTATTATTAAAATTAAAAATTTTCCCAAAAGCTAATAATCCAATTAAAGGATAATGGTATGGAAATAGAGATAGAAACACCACTTTAATAAAGATTCCTAAGGATATTCCATAAACCATCTTTATACCAAGCAGTAGTGAGGAAACGACAGTTACTGACTATGGATTCAGATTTTTTATGTGTCGTTATTTTCTTGATTTATTTTTTTAATAGTTGTATTATTTTCTAATTATTTTTTATTATTCCTTTTTAGTGGGAAAGAACTACCAAATTTACTACAACACCCCATTGTTAAAGGTTTAGCAGAAAAATACAATAAAACTGCTGGACAGATTTTGATACGATTTCTTATTGAGAAGGGCATTGTCCCAATACCAAAAAGTGTTAATCCAAAGAGAGTAATTGAAAACATTAACGTTTTTGATTTTAATCTCGAAAACGATGATATTAAACAACTGGAGAATTTGGATGTAGGTGAAAAAGCTCGTGTTTGTGATTTTGGATTCTTCCCAGTGTAAGTAAAGTATAAACTACATTTATTAAAAAAAAATGAATGGTTTGCATATGTCGATTTTAAGCAGGGTCATCGAGCAAAAAGACAAAAGAGGGAATCTAATCGTTATAAAAAGGAGACCAAAAAAGTGGCCTCTGATGGCGGGCATATCCGGAAATGCGAAAGCGCCAAATTTAAATTTTCCGACACTTATTAACAGTAGCTAAAAAATAGTTTTTTAGAATGGGTCTTAAACGAGAAACTTTATATAAATATTATTTTATATAATATTAAAATGTGACACAATGGTTAAAAAACTTCAATATAAATAAGATTTAATGTGACAGTTGGGACAAACAATAATATAAGCCAACTAAATTTGATTTCTTAAACAAGAAAATACTCTCTTTCTTTTTTTTAAAGTGGCCTTTCAAGATTGCACTTCCTGTCTAACAATATTTTTGACCCCACTACCTTTACATTCCCTCTTTTGTCTTTTTGCTCGATAAGCAGGGTTGTAGATATAAATTTTAGACGTAATCACACCCTATTTTAGTAAGGCTAGGACAACCGATCCAATTTTTCACTTTTTTTTTCCATATGTCCACTACAATTTTCTGGTAATCTTGTATCCGGACAGTTTCAAATTAAGATGTTATAACAATTATAAATTGTAACTAAAAGAGTTTTTTAGCTATAATTGCAAATAGTGCCAATATTACTCATGTATGGTTTAAGGGACAATAGAAATAGTCCTTACATTCCTGTGCAAGGATTGTTATTAGAAACGCGTGTACTTAACGCTTATTTATGCTGTAATATTGTCTATTGGTATTCATTTTATCACACGTCAAAATATGTGGGATGTGTCTTGAGGAGAGATTATGGAAGCCACCTAGCGTTGGTATCATTAAGACAGACAAGTTAAAATCTTTTAACTCTCTTTTTAAAAAAAAAAAGTTAGTTACCAGCTGTAGTCCGTTTGAAGAGGTTTACTCTCCGGACACTGGAACTCACTTCAAACATGTTACCTGAAGTCAAATTCAATTTAATATTTAACATCACATTTTAATAACAACAATATGTACAATCTTTAAGAACTATATGTAATTTAAAGGGTTTTTACCCTAATTAAAAGTTTTTTAAATAAATATACCCATTTACGAAGACTAACCTCTTTTTTGTGATACGTGGTATACAGCCAGCTACAGGAATTGTTTTCCTTGTGGATTTTCTCTTTTTTAGTTCAAGATATAATTTTGTTAATATTAACGTAGGTGCTTTATACGACCTCGGTTATACGATGTATTAGGTGAACCAAACATGACAGACTCTTGAGATTGGGATAGAATAGCTAAGGAGGCAATCTCGCTGCCACAATATACATTACAATATATGAACAGAATATAAAAGATCTTCCACCGCTTAAGCCAGTTTTGTAATTGATCTAAATGATTTTGTACTTTTTGTGATGCTACATTAGGGTCAATATCCATTGCCAAAATTCCCGTGTCATCGGCAAATGTAGCTAAGAAGGTATCATTGCTGGTTGGAACGTCTGATATAAATATTATATACAGAAATGGGCCCAAAACTCTACCCTGAGGTACGCCAGAATGTATGATATGGCAATTTGAGTAACTGTCTTTAATTTTGACTTGGAAGTAACGGTCAGTAAGATATGATTTTAGTATAAAGTATAGTTGGTCTTTTAAATGTAATTTCAGTTTATAGAAGCGATCTTTATGCCATGCTCTATGAAATGCCTGCTATATATTTAGAAACACTCCAGCGTAAAACTTTTTCTCTTCGAGAGTTGTTTTAATTATATTTACTATTCTGTGGCATTGTTGGATAGTTGAGTGTTCACGTCTGAATCAGAATTTGTGATGTGGTATAACTTCGTTTATGGAAACAACTTGCTCCATTTGATATAATAGTAGCCTTTCTAATACTTTCAAAATTATTGGGAGTAGACTTATAGGGCGATATGAATTTACTTGCGTTGCTGGCTTACCAGGTTTCGGAATCATAGTAATTTGAGCAAATTTTCATTGTTTTGGAAAGTATCGAAGACGTAGTATGCTGTTGTATATTATTGTGAATAACACGACTGCTTTTCTCGATAGCTTCTAAAGTAATTCTCCTATTATCAAATCATAGTCAGGAACTTTCTTAGGACTTAGAATTTTTATTTGTTGTCGAATCTCTATCGGAGTAAATGTTGTCAGAGGAAGCAATAATAATAATAATAATAATAATAATAATAATAATAAGAAGAAGATATCGCTATAACATAACAGAAATAACAACACTGTTGTGGCGAAGCTTAATCATCTGTTGTATATGGATGATTTGAAACTAATGGCTTCCACTCGAAATCACTTAGATCAGATGCTAAAAACTGTAGAAACTTTCTCAAATGATATCAGTATGCACTTTGGACTAGACAAGTGCCGTATACTTAATATAGTCAGAGGAAAGGTTCAGCCGGAGGTTTCGATATGCAAGATGGCCAAAACATCGAGGCAATGGGTGAAAATGATATTTACAAATATCTCGGAGTAAAACAGGCGCGGAAAATTGACCATAAACAGATGAAAACTGAACTAACTTCGGAGTTCGTGCGAAGAATAGACAACTAAATCGGTCATATCTTAATAGTAAAAATTTGTTTAAGGCATTAAATACGTACGCCTGTTCCGCGCTGAGCTACTCATTTGGTATTATAAAGTGGTCAAAAACGGATACAGAGGGTCTTCAGCGGAAAGTAAGAACACTTCTCACAAAGGCGCAAAAACATCATCCACGCAGTGCAGTAGAGAGAACAACATTACCGCGGTATCAAGGAGGAAGAGGACTTATGGATATAGGTGAGCAATTAGATAAACAAATTGCTAATTTAAGATCTTATTTTCAGGTACAGGCTGAGACATCTACTTTACATCGAGCAATTTGCGCAGTAGATGACACAACGCCGCTTAAACTGAGGGAACAAGAAATGCGCACAAACCATCTGACTAAGCAAGAAAAAATGCGCACCTGGATGAGTAAACCTCTGCATGGGCGACATCTCAATGAGATCAACCAAGAATATGTCGACAATACAGCGTCGAACTATTGGTTGACATCAGGAAAGATGTTTCCCGAGACTGAGGGTTTCCTACTTGCCATTCAGGATCAGGTTATTCCAACTAAAAATTACCTGAAATATATTGTTAAAGATCCTCAAGTCCAAAACGACAAATGCCGATATGGATGCCAAGCCCAAGAAACCATCCAACATCTTACCGGTGGCTGCCAGGCATTTGTCGGCACTGATTATAAAGAACGCCATGACTCAGTAGGAAAGATTATCCACCAAGAACTAGCTGACAAACTGGGACTTCTCCAAACCGACCATCTTCCTTATTATCAATATGTCCCTGACAGAATGCTTGAAAATGACAACTACAAGCTATACTGGGACCGCACTGTGCTCACAGACCAACCAGTGGCCCATAATAGACCGGATCTCATACTAGTGAATAAAATTACCAGGCAAACAACACTTATTGATGTGGCGATACCTAACACTAACAATTTGCTTGTTAAATACAACGAAAAGATCGCCAAGTATAGGGATCTGGAAATACAAATCAAGAGACAATGAGAATGGAAAGTACCGAGACAGTACCTATTGTTCTATCTACTACTGGTGTTATTCCCAAAAACCTCCTAGTAAACATAAAACAGCTGGGTCTAAATGAACATCTTTATAAGGCCATGCAGAAAGCTGTACTCCTCGCGACCTCCAGATGTGTACGAAAATTTCTGGGAGATACTCCGACATACCAAGTCACCTAGGGCTCGATAACACGGAAAGAGTCCCACCAGAGCTCAATCCTTTTGATACCGTAGGTATCTGGATGAGTGAATTTTCCCTTAGAGGAGTGTGAGCCGTATGGCTAAATCTGGGATAATAATAATAATAACCTGTGGGAGTTTTTATCAGTTCTTCTATCAGGCGCGGCCCCTGCGAATGGGGGATGCTTTCTGGGTATTCTTAGAACCGATACCCAGAGGGTAACAGGAATACCTGTCGTGGAACATAAACTGACACCTGGCAGTAGGTATAAAATGCAAACCCATGAAAATGGTGAATAATGATGATTTATGTTTAGGGTCGCTGCCTGGGGATCGCCAGGGCACGTCTGGAGCCGACGCTGGACGTGACAGCATGCGGGACGTCGGTGGCAGGGTGTTGAGGAGGCGGGCCCCTGTCATACAAACAGCTACAGCCCAACAACAACAACAAGAACCACAAGAAGAACCACCAGTGAGCCAAACAACAGCAAGAGCTCTACTCGCTGAAGGTGCTGCGCTGGAACATCAGCCGGCGCTCACTCAAGCGGGACGACCGAGGCAGCGCATGAAATGGACTGTGTCTATAAACGAGAACATTTTGCGCTTTTATTATAAGGTGACAAACCTCGTCAAGAAACGATCGGCTATCGACAACAACTTTATGCCGAATTTTGCAAGGAGTACCCAGAAATCCAAGTATCTAAACAAAGAGTAGCAGACCAATACCGGGTAATTATCAGAAACAATCTTATCCCAGAGAATAGACGCGACATGATCAAAAGCGAAGTCGAACGGGAGATCCATAACCTAGAGCAAGTTGTAGACCAAGTCCCTAATGAAATCATTAATGAGGAGATTCCTGAGCTTCTCATCCAAGAAACTCCACCTGATAATATACAACAGGAGAATAACGAGTTACACGATAATCTGGTAAACGAGATGGCACGTGCCGTACAAGAGTTTAGTGGAACAAACCCACTTAGCAGACCACCGCTACCAAAAATAAACTCTTCGAAGAAACTAGGAGCGCTGTTACAAATTGTGAATACTGAAGTGCTACCCAATTATATCGTGGAAGCCCATACATTGGAATATTTGCATATGCTGATTTACTGTGCGGCAACAGCAGTTGCTAATGTAATGGGCATTAAAATCAGAACACGACGGGGAACTAATATCGGAAGGACTGAAAACAGAATAGCACCCTGGGAACAACGACTGCTGAGGAAGATTGAATTACTGCGTAGGACATTGGACAAATTACGGAATACATTCGAGGAGTAAGAACTCAAAAAGTAGTTAAAAGAACTGAAGAAATAATTCTGAACACTGGAAGACACTCACAACATGATCCAGAAAACAACACAGCTCGACACTGCCTGGACACACTAAAACAAAAACTCTCCGTTTATTCAGGTCGCCTTAGGAGATACAAAGTGAGTAATAACCGGAAATGTGACAATATACTTTTTGAGCATGCAGAGAAGTCTTTCTATAGGAAACTGAATTCCACTGTAGAAAATATAAATAAATCCTACCCAAGCCAAGAAGAAATTCATGAGTTTTTGGGGAAACCAACTTTCGACACCAGCTACTCATAACAACAATGCTGGATGGATTGAAGAAACGACGAACAACTGTCAACACTACACTAATGTTCCCTATGAACCTTTCACCACTGAAGAAGTCTCGAACATTATCAAAGAGCTTCATAACTGGAAATCTCCTGGGCCAGACGGAGTTCAAAACTTCTGGCTAAAGAAGTTTTGGAGTATACACGAGCATTTAACAGTATTAATTAATCATGTTATTTTTAATCCGCAGGAAATACCATCATTTCTTACTCAAGGAACCACTTATCTAATACCAAAGGATCAAAATAACACCCAAGATCCAGCCAAGTACCGCCCAATTACTTGTCTTCCAACTTTGTACAAATTGGTCACATCCTGTGTAACCCAGCGTAATCTACCAACACTGTTCTCTAAACAATATCATAGAGCCTCAACAGAAAGGATGCGCTAAGGGTTCCATGGGCTGCAAAGAACGACTTATAATCGACTCAGTCATTTTCAACCAGGCGTACAGCAAAAAAAGGAACCTTTTTTACCGCCTTCATCGACTACAAGAAGGCCTTTGATTCAGTACCGCATCAATGGCTGATAGATATATTGAAAATATATAAAGTCGATGTTAATATAGTGACCTTTTTAAAGCATATAATGACGAAGTGGAAGACTAAAAATTCACCTTCAAATACCTGGTGAAAAAAACATCGAAACTGAAGATATCCCAATTAACCGGGGCCTTTTCCAGGGGGACTCCTTGAGTCCTCTTTGGTTCTGTTTTAGCGATGAACCCACTATCTCAGCTACTGAGCTCCACCGACTCAGGTTTTAGTATCAAAAATAACAACACTGTTGTGGCGAAGCTTAATCATTTGTTGTATATGGATGATTTGAAATTAATGGCTTCCACTCGAAACCACCTAGACCAGATGCTAAAAACTGTTGAAAATTTCTCAAATGATATTAGTATGCACTTCGGTCTTGACAAGTGCCGTGTCTTAAATATAATCAAAGGAAAGGTTCAGCCCGGCGGATTCGATATGCAAAACGGCCAGAACATCGAG
Organism: Diabrotica balteata; assembly: GCA_918026665.1. Taxonomy (NCBI): domain Eukaryota; kingdom Metazoa; phylum Arthropoda; class Insecta; order Coleoptera; family Chrysomelidae; genus Diabrotica; species Diabrotica balteata. The sequence goes on from OU898280.1 coordinate 48,553,314, forward strand.
GCCATGGGTGAAAATGATATGTATAAATACCTCGGAATAAAGCAAGCGCGGAAGATTGACCATAAGCAAATGAAAACTGAGATAACAACTGAGTTTATACGAAGGGTAAAACAGCTGCTCCGTTCACACCTTAACAGTAAAAATTTGTTTAAGGCACTAAACACCTACGCATGTTCCGCGCTTAGCTACTCATTTGGTATTGTTAAGTGGACAAAAACGGATATAGAAAATCTTCAGCGAAAAGTACGAACGCACCTCACAAAGGCACAAAAACACCATCCTCGAAGTGCAGTAGAAAGAACAACATTACCGCGGTATTTAGGAGGTCGAGGACTTATGGATATAAGCGAGCAATTAGAAAAACAGATTACTAATTTAAGAACTTATTTTCAGGTGCAGGCGGAGACATCTACTCTTCATCGCGCGATTTGTGCAGTAGATGACACAACACCGATCAAACTGAGGGAACCAGAAATGCGCATAAACCACCTTACTAAGAACGAAAAAATGCGCACCTGGATGGGCAAGCCTCTGCACGGGCGACATCCCAATGAGGTCAGTCAAGACCATGTCGACAGTATAGCGTCGAACTATTGGCTGACATCAGGAAGGATGTTCCCCGAAACAGAAGGTTCACTACTGGCCATTCAGGATCAGGTTATACCAACCAAAAATTACCTGAAATATATCGTCAAAGACCCTCAGGTCCAAATGACAAATGCCGATATGGGTGCCAAGCTCAGGAAACCATTCAACATCTTACCGGGGGCTGTCAGGCATTTGCTGCAACTGAATATAAGGAACGGCACGACTCAGTAGGAAAAATCCTTCATCAAGAGATAGCTATCAAACTGGGACTTCTTCAAACAAACCATCTTCCATATTATCAATATGTTCCTGAGAGTATACTTGAGAATGACAACTACAAGCTATACTGGGATCGCACGGTGCTCACAGACCAAACAGTGGCACATAATAGACCAGATCTTATACTAGTCAATAAACTAAAGAGACAAACAACATTAATTGATGTGGCGATACGCAACAACAATAATCTTCGTGTTAAACAGAACGAAAAAATCGCCAAGTACAGGGATTTGAAATTCAAATACGAAGACAGTGGAAAATGGAAAGTACCCAGACAATACCTATTATTCTCTCTACTACTGGAGTCATTCCAAAGAACCTCCTAGAAAATATAAAAAAGTTAGGTCTGAATGAACATCTCTACAAGACCATGCAAAAAGCTGTACTACTCTCAACATCCCGATGTGTACGAAAATTTTTGGGAGATACTCCAGCATACCAAGTCACCTAGGGCTCGATAACACGGAAAGAGTCCCACCAGAGCTCAATCCTTTTGATACCGTAGGTATCTGGGATGAGTGAATTTTCCCCTTAGAGGGAGTGTGAGCCGTATGGCTAAATCTGGATAATAATAATAATAATAATAATAAGGAGTTTTGGGGAAATCAACTTTCCACACCAGCTGCTCTTAACACCAATGCTGGATGGATAGAAGATACGACGCACAGCTGTCAACACTACCGCACAACTGTTTATGAACCCTTCACCACAGAAGAAGTCTCTAATATCATCAAAGAGCTTCATAACTGGAAATCTCCTGGACCAGATGGTGTTCAAAACTTCTGGCTTAAGAAGTTCTGGAGTGCTCACGAGTGCCTGTCGACATTAATTAATCGTGTTATTTCTAATCCGCAGGAAATACCATCATTCCTAACTCAAGGAACAACTTATTTAATACCGAAGGATCAAAATAACACCCAAGATCCAGCCAAATACCGCCCAATTACGTGTCTTCCAACTCTGTATAAATTGGTCACATCCTGTGTAGCCCAGCGTATCTACCAACACTGCGCTCTAAACAATATCATAGAACCTCAACAGAAAGGATGCGCTAAGGGCTCCATGGGTTGCAAAGAACAACTTATTATCGACTCAGTCATTTCTAACCAGGCATACACCAAAAAAAGGAACCTCTTCACTGCTTTTATTGACTATAAGAAAGCCTTTGACTCAGTGCCGCATGAATGTCAACCACGTAACTTTCACTTTACGACGAGAAACACCACCACCAATATATATCAACAATGAGGAAATACCCAGGACTAAAACAACCAAATACCTAGGGCTACACCTGGACCAAACCCTGTGTTGGAAAGAACACATCACCAAAAAAAGAAAACAAATACAACTAAGACAAAAAGAAATCAATTGGTTAATTGGAAAAAACTCCAAACTGTCAATAAATAATAAAATTCTAATTTATAAAACAGTTATTAAACCAATATGGACATATGGCATAGAGCTGTGGGGCTGTAGTAGTAAATCTAATATTGCTATTATGGAAAGATGTCAATCAAAAATCTTAAGAGCAATTGTTGATGCACCCTGGTACGTAACCAACCAACGAATCTATGAGGATCTCAATATCTCAACAGTGAAAGAAGTATACCAGCAAAAGAAATTACAATATATTCAAAAAGTGAACACACACTCCAACCCATTAATTTCCGCAATACCTCAACATCAAGTTATCCGAAGACTAAAGCGACGTTGGCCAACAGACCAGTAACATGGACCCGTGATTCTCTCACTGGAGGGGACCACATCACGCCAGAACCAAGGGACAGGACTTAAACTCATCACATTAACTTATAGAATATATTGTTTTATTCTGATTGTTAATTTATTAGTTATAATAAAAAAAAAAAAAATGTTATAAGCAGATAAGCAATCAAGTAGTTTTGTTTGGTTATTGTTTGACGTTTTCATATCAATATTAAAGAAGTATAATGTAAGAACTTTATCTAAGGATGAAAAAATGACAGAACTGGAGGAAGAACTCAAACATGTGAAATGGGATATTATAGGAATTAGCGAAGTCAAAAGAAGAGGTGAAGATCAGGTCAAACTAAAATCAGGAAACATATTCCACTATAAAGGGGAAACGGAATTGACAACTGGAGGATTAGGTTTATTAGTACACAAAAAATTACAGAAAAATATACAGAGCATTGACTGCATTTCCCCAAGAGTTATGTATATAAATCTAAGACTAAATAAGAGATACACTCTGAAAATAATCCAGGTATACGCCCCCACCAGCGATTACGAAGATGAAATTGTCGAAGCCTTCTATGAGGAAATCGAAAGAGCAAAAAAGCAGGAACCGGCTCATTACAATCTGATAATGGGAGATTTTAACGGGAAACTCGGAAGGAAAAAAGACGAACAAGAAGTGGCAATCGGAGATTTTGGAATCGGAGTAAGAAACGAAAGAGGCGAAATGCTTACCAACTTTCTACTGCAACACAAACTGTATGCAATGAACACCTTTTTTAAGAAGAAACAGAATAGAAAATGGACGTGGGCTAGTCCAGACGGAAGAACTAAGAGCGAATATGATTATATAATAACAGACAAAAAGCAAATTATTCAAGATGTCACTGTACTTAATAAACTATCAGTAGGAAGCGACCACAGACCAGTAAGAGCTAGAGTAACGATCAATCTACAAAAAGAAAGAGCAAAGATGATAAACAGTTGTAAACGCATAGTTTGGAATTCACCAAATCATCCAGAAGCATACATAAGAAATATAGCCGAAACTTTACAGAGTAATAATCCCAAACCTCTAAGTATCGACGATCACAATAAATTAATAACAGACTCAGTTAGAAACGCACAACTCAAATTTTGCAAGAAAAATGACACCAAAAGTGAAAAGATTAGCAAAGATACAAGGGCTCTCATGGAAATACGACGAAACCTAAGCGAGAACGAAAAGGGAAACAGAGAAGAATATAAAAAACTAAATAAAAGAATTTTAGCGGAAATTAGAAAAGATGTAAGAAGATATAATACTAATGTAATTACTCAAACAGTAGAAGAGAACAAAGGTTTAAAGATAATGAAAAGAAAACTTACGCAAAGTAAAAAAGAAATATACAAGCTGAGAGATAAAGACGGAAAGGCAACAACAGATAAAGAAAACATTCTGAAAATAACTAGAGAATTTTATAAAGACCTCTATACCAGCCAAAGACCACAAGACAATTTCCCGACACGAGTAAAGACTCTCATAAATCAGGGATCGGAAATACTTTTACCCATTACTGTGTCAGAAGTAAGAGCAGCTTTAAAGGAAATAAAGAACCATCGATCGCCTGGTGATGATGGACTCGTTATCGAGGCAATAAAAGCAGGTGGAGAAATTTTATTAAAATCAGTAAGCGAACTGTTTACTAAATGCTTACATGCGGGTACAATTCCAAAAGACTGGAACAATGCAGTAATAGTCTTGTTACACAAAAAAGGCGATATTACTAAATTAGAAAATTATAGACCCATCAGCCTCTTGACACATATGTACAAACTCTTTATGAAAATCTTAACAAAGAGGCTAACACCTAAACTTGATTTCTATCAGCCCAAAGAACAGGCAGGCTTCAGGGCAGGATATGGCACAAATGACCATTTGCATACCATAAAGATCTTAATAGAAAAGTGCATCGAGTACAACATACCACTGGTTCTTGCATTTGTCGATTACGAGAAGGCTTTTGATTCTGTAGAGTTTGAAACAATACTGGAAGCCCTAAATCAAAGCCGAATATATTACAGGTACACGACACTAATCAAAAACATCTATCAGAACGCTACATCAAGTATACGACTGCACGAAGACACAGAAAAATTCAGCTTAGGACGAGGAGTTAGACAAGGAGACAATATTTCACCAAAATTGTTCACGGCAGCTCTAGAGTCAATATTTAAGGGTACTCAATGGCAAGATATGGGCATCAATATAGATGGAGAAAGATTAAATCACCTAAGGTTTGCAGATGATGTTGTATTAATCGCAGATAACTTACATGATACAGTTACTATGATGCATTCGCTTAAAAGTCTGTCTGAAAGAGCAGGATTAAAGATAAACTTTGAGAAAACTAAAATTATAACAAATCTCGTAATGAGTGGAAATATAACTATTGACAATAATACCATACAACAAACAGACACTTACAAATATCTGGGATACGAAATCAAAATAAGCAGAAACAATCAAACACATGAAATACAGAGGCGAATAGGTCTAACATGGGCAGCATTTGGCAAATTAAGCCATATTCTAAAAAGTTCAATTCCCATGTGTCTCAAGCGAAAGGTTTATAACCAATGTGTTTTACCTGTACAAACTTATGGAGCAGAGACTTTAACACTCACGCAAAAATCTGCGAATAAACTTAGAGTTACACAACGAGCCATGGAACGTGCAATGCTGAACGGGAGCCTTCGAGACCACATAACAAACCAACAAATCAGACGAAGATCAGGAGTTCAAGACGTCATCGAAAGAACCACGACGCTTAAGTGGAACTGGGCAGGGAACTTAGCCAGAACACAAGATGGACGGTGGACAAGACGTATTATGGAATGGAGGCCCAGAAATTATAAAAGAAGCCGAGGACGACCACCGACTAGATGGACCGATGACATTAAACGTGTAGCGGGAAACTGGCTAAAAGCGGCCCAGTGTAGAGAACACTGGAAAGAATTGAGGGAGGCCTATGTCCAGCAGTGGACGCGATTGGCTGATTGATGATGATGATTGTTTGACGTTTTCATATCAATACTAAAGTCACCACAAATAATATAACATGCATTTGGCTTGTATAAATGATTTAAAAGACAGTCAAGATTATTTAAAGATATATTTATATCTCCACACGGAGATCGGTAGCAATTCAATATGTAAAAGATATTATTATTTTTATCCCTAATTAAAGAACAACAAAAATCTGAATGTTTATCAGAACAGAATTTTTTAACATTAATATTATGAGCGTTTACATTTCTCTTTACGAATATTCCTACACCACCTTCTCTTACAAAAGGGTTTCTACAATAACTACTACACATAGTAAATCCATCAATGTATACATTATTAATGGAGTCAATGGTTTCCCATAATTCTGTTAGACATAAGATTTCTATATTTTTAAATGTATTAATATTTACAACAATGTCACATATTTTATGGTTATTTATACTTTGAACATTTAATAACATTAATTTAGGGTTAAACATTACCTCTGGGACCTCTGATTTTTCCTTAGGTACAAAAAATTGTTTACACATGCATTTTCAGGCCAGAGTGCTGGATCCATAGCTTTATTGAAGTTATTTTGATATATTCGGACCTTAAATGATGAGTAAAGACTTGGGTAGCGAGACTCCATAGACTCGCAAAGCACTTCCGGAAAATGGGGTTTCAAAAGATTTTCCATTGCAGTCACATTGGTTCTAGGATCAATGCGATACACATGTAGATCCACATATTTTGAAACTCCTTTGACAGAGCCAGCACCAGTTCCAACAATTAACTGTCTTCTTCTTTTGTTTCTGTCTTGAACTTTCTGCCATGGAGCTTCGTCATTTGTGGCTTCTTTCGTAAGATTTATTACAGATGACATAATACTTTCTTGGGCCTTTTGACACTCATTACCTCCTAAATCAACTGAAGCTAGAAGTACTGCTTCCATATAGTTAACATATATACTTTCGAGGTACATTCTTATATCTTCATCGTTATTAGTATCTGGTGCTGCGAATACAGTTGCAAAATGCTCTGAGAATACTATTGTTTCTTAGGTGAATTTATTATCGGCCGTTTAAATTTTTTTGTAGCTTTCCATATAGAAGGGTCTTCATGTGAGAGGTTTGAAACATAAAAATAGAAAATGTCGTTTTATTCTTTATGTAAAGCTTTAATTAGTCGATGACTTGTTCTGATAAGGTGCGTTTTATTTAGTGGATTTTTCGTTTGTTGTCATATTCGTCGAGCTCTTGTTTTCTGCTACAAGCTCTCTTATTATTTGTTAAACTGTTGTTAGATAGTCTACTGCTTTCTCTTCATTTTGGTTTCTTTTATCCTAATATCTAGTCTTATCTTTGTATTTACAGAATTATGGAAATCATCCCAGTTTGTTCCTTCAGTTGTGAGTTTGGGTGGTGGTGTTGATGGATGATGGGTTGGGTCGGATAATGCGAATTAAAGTCCTTACCAATTATACATGGTTTTAGAACAAAAACAAGAACATGGTTTTACAAGAAAATGTATTAGTATTATTATACTAAACGGTATTATATAAACTGAAACAAGATAAACTTTTTAATATTGATCAATCGGAACACACATATTTAGTCATAATCTTTTTCGTTTGTAATAAATCTATCTCAGAAAAACTAATTTCATCTTTAACTAAAATTGCTACACCAGCACTTCCATCTTCATTACCTAAACGTGAACAATCGTAACCTACGAAATTATAATAAATGTTTGGTTTAAACCAAGTCTCTGAAAGAAGGCCTATATTGATTTTATACTTATGAAACAGGTATTCTAAATTACATTTATTTAAGATCTACAATTCCATTGTACCATAGAAAATGTTTTGTTTATATCTGCGAACTTAGATCCGATTTATTGAAGAGTTTATCCTTAATAATATTAACTACTTCAAACTGTAGTACATTTAAAAGATTATCTCCATTTAAAGACTTTAAAATATTCATAACCAATTCTAAAACTAATTTTATTGTTTCTGTTTTTTAAGCCCCATTTCTTTTACTAATATTTTTTCGATAAATTTCTTTACCTAAAATACCCCCAATAGTAAGTAACTCGGGTGATTTAGGTCTGGGCCTTTTGGTTGGATTTTTATGAATAGTGTATTTATGGGAGTTCATGCTTTTTGAAACGCTTGAATTGGAAAGGGTGGAAAGGGATTTTGGGATGATAAATCTATGGGTAATTGGGAAATTAATGTTTTATTTTCACTAATAGTTGCATTTGTATAGGATCTATCAGGAATTAATTTAATTGCGTCATTATATGTTAAATTGTTTTGGGACATGATATCTTTAATAGTTTTTTGCCTCCGGTATTCAGGACATATTTGAAAATTTGTGGTTGAATGATCGCCCCTACACTGAAGACATTTATATATTAGGTTTTCGGTGCATTTAGAGCATAGATGTTTACCATAACATTTAAAGCATCTATATTTACCGAGACATTGTCCACCTACATGTCCGTAACGATAGCAATTATAACACAAAACTACTTTTTGTACAAGTCTTTTACCTCTATTAATACTTTATTAATATCCACATGTTTTGGTAAATTTTGTGCCCTGATAATCACAAAAAAACTTTTAGTTCTAACACAAACCGTAGTGTTATTTTGAACAAGTTTTCTTATTAGTCTTTTGACTTCAACTACTGTGAATTTACAATAATAATCTTGTGCTTTAATTTTATCTTTTAGATCCTCGACTGAATTATCCTTATCAATATCTCTATCAGTATCGGTGCGATTCCAGAAAGTTCTTATTTGTCGTTTTATAGCGAAGGTGACCCAACGGGTGTCAGGCAGATTTTGACCTAGAAATTACGAGAATCAGTAAAAAAAAAGAATTAGTCATAAAATATTTACAGTTCTATACGCCACAACATTTAAAATCGTAACATTGCCCCCCTCTTAAAAGATGGTTCCTCCTGGAACCTTGTCGGGACTGGAACTGGAATGACATGCTGATATCGGCAACTGGACCCTCTTTTACAACTTACAGTTGTATAAAAATGACAAGGGACGGTTTTCTCTGAGCACCAGTAACTATGCGGATTGCAACAGACTAACACCTGGACTTCGGTGTCTTTAAAGATCTCTTCCACCATATTTCGGATAACCCTCCAATCTAACTGGCGGCACTCCAACTTTGGCATGGCTAACTTTTGCACGTCAAACTCTAGTACGTGCTGTCTCAATTGAAGTAAGGCTTCCCATACATCTCGGTAGGTAGGTTGGTCACGGGCAGTGTCTTTTGTAACCGGGTAGAATAGGTAACGTGATGCATCTTGGAGTTTCAAGGTTTTACCGGGAGCTGGCACTTGGCATTAAAGTTCTGCAACTCGACCGAACTTCCTTCGAAAGACGGATGCCAACCCTGGTGCGTCTTTGATACTAGCCGGGATGGTAAGGGCCAGTGAGTAGTCATCGGGAAGCGCGAGTAGATCTTGCCTTTATTCAGTGGTAACACCATGTCTTGCTTTACCGGTACCTCCATAGGCACCCAGGAAATCCTCAAACGTGAGGTCAGACACATCTTGGACTTGGTTTACTTCCACTTCTTCATCTACGTCGTGGTCACCTTCGAAAGACGCCAGCCGGTTATGGTGTACTATCATCGGCTTTCCTCTCGGAATCTTGCATATTCGGTAAATGACATCATTGATCTACTCCATAATGAGGTATGGACCTTCCCAAAACTGCTGCAACTTAAGAGAACAGCCTTTTCGCTTTTTGGGATTATAGAGCCAGACTTTGTCGTTCTTCTTAAAACACCCCTTTTCGACTTGCGTATCGTACCGTTTCTTAATTCGGTCACTAGCGATCTGGAGATGGGAACGGACCAACTCGTGTACATCGTCCATTCTTCTTCGTAATTCGATACCATAATCTTCACCTGCTACATCTTATCCAGGTCGACACCCAAACTCTAGATCACAAGGTAGTCGCATCTCGCGTCCGAATAGGACTCTGGCTGGTGTCTGGCTTGTCGATTTGTTAACAGCAGATCTGTAGGCCATTGTGAAGAACGGAAGATATTGGTCCCAGTCTCGCTGATGATTGGACACCATCTTTGTCAAATACTTGCCAACTGTCCTATTCATTCGTTCTACCATACCATCCGATTGCGGATGATAAGCCGTAGTTTTTGTCTTCTTCATACCTAGTCTATCACATATTCCTTGGAATAGATCGCTTTCGAAGTTCCTGCCTTGGTCACTATGGATCTCCAAAGGCACTTCAAATCGGCTGATATATTCTTGGATCAACTTATCTGCAACGGTGGCTGCCTTCTGATCCGGAAGTGCTTAAATCTCGACCCACTTAGTGAAGTAATCCATTACTACCAACACAATGAAACCGTTCCCGAATTCGCTGAAGGGTCTTCTTCATACCAAAATGCCCTCCCGATGGACTGTCGTGTAACTGACGAAGTAATTCGGCTATTCTGCTCTTTGGAATCACCAACTGTCTTTTCTTCTCTGAACCGTCATCATTTTCCAGGACTCGTTTAAGCAAGTCATCTTCCATGATAGATGAGTCCCACTGGGCCCAATACGTCTTAACTACTGGCCTAAGTTCGATATTTCTTGCCAAGGTGGTCGATCGTTTTCCTCTTTCCATTCTCGGATTTTCTGTATAACTGGATCTCTCTTGTTCTTCCCTGATCTTGGTAGGTATCCTGTCGTCGTTGACCACCGTCGTTCTTAGCACTGCTGCTTCCTTGGATTCCGTTTTGTTGCAGTGGGAACACTCTGATGGGCATGGCCTTCTGGAAAGAGAATCAGCGTTTCGGTGGCTAACTTCGGCCCGGTGCTCAATCTTAAAATCATATTCTTGGAGTCGTTCGATCCACCTGGCTATCTGACCCTCTAGATTCTTAAACTGCATCAACCACTTAAGGGCGGCATGGTCGGTTCGGATTAAAAACTTCCTCCCATAGAGGTATTGATAGAAGTGCTCTACTGATTTCACTACTGCCAGAAGTTCTCTTCTCGTGACGCAATAATTCCGCTCAGGTTTTGAGAGAACTTTACTAAAATATCCAAGGACTCTTTCCTGTCCTTCTTGAATCTGAGACAGAACTCGTCAAATTCCCACATTACATGCATCTGTATTTAAGATGAACTCTCCTTCTGGAAGTGGATACCCTAAAATTGGTGCTATGATTAAATGCTTTTTTAAAGTCTCAAAGGCATTTTGGCAGTCTACATCCCAGCGGTATTCTCTTGCTTCCTCTTTAAGTCGCGTTAATGGTTTAGCGATATCTGTAAACTTCTTAATAAACCTCCGGTAATAAGTACATAGTCCAAGAAAACTTCTCACTTGATGTTTGTCAGTTGGTTTTGGCCATTCCTTAATGGAATCGATTTTTCCTTTATCCACGGCTACTCTTTTTTTACTGACTATATGACCCAGATAATTGACTTTACCTTGAAATAGCTGGCACTTCTTGGGATTTAACATCAATTGGGCAGCTTTAAGTCGATTAAAAACGTTTTCTAAATTCCTCAAATGATCTTCAAATGTCTCCCCCAAGACGATTATATCATCTAGATAAACGAGTCATGTTTTCCAAGATAAACCTCTCAACACATTTTCCATAAGCGTCTCAAATTTCGTTGAAGAATTACAGAGTCCAAATGGCATAACGTTGAATTGCCATAATCCCGATCATGTGTTGAAGGCTGTCTTTTCTTTATCTATCGGGTCGATCAATCAATATCTCTCAAAATCTCTCTGAATTATCCTTATCAATATCTCTCAAAATTCACTGACGATGAATCATAAATATCGGTATATAAGCCTCAAACTCGCCCACTTAGATTCTACAAAAACAACTTTTACACAATGTTTTCCTGCGAAATCAATTTTTTTTATTTGGTTGTCAAAGGGACCTGTATCGGTTTGTAAATATTTATAGTTAACTCGAGTGTTAATGGCATTTAAGTCGGAGAGTTTTTGTTTGCCATCGATAAATTATTTTTTTCGGGTAAAATATGTTTATTTTTATCTATTTTATTGTCTTTATTTGTTAAATTTACAAAAAATCTCTTATACTAACCTGAATGGTACTTACGTTTGGGATGCTATTAATATTTTTATTTATATTATTATTGATTAAAACCTCCGATGTTATCTCCATATGATTCTGTTCTTCTCCCGCTCTGAGGAATCCTGGTAGGATGAAATACGTATAAGCGAATGTATCTCTTTAAATCTTTTTATCGTTTGTTTGGCTTGCAATTTCTAGAAGGCCCAAATTAAAACAGAAACCTGAAGCTTGGTTTCGTCAAGCAAGAAATCTCCTCATTTCCACTTTGGTGTTTTATTCTCAGATGTCGCTATAGCCACAGAATAATAAACAATCAGAAGGGCCACTCTCAGATGCCGCCTTTGAAGTTTTTCAGCACGCGCGCCATGTTTTAGGAGGACACAAACATATGATTTGTGAGGTTATGCAATTGTTTACATTTATGTTTAATTATATTATATTTATGTTATTATATTTAAAACTGTTAACATAATTGTATAGTATGTCTATGATTGCCGTAAGTCAAATAAACCTGGTTTTTTTTTCATGCACACCATATAAACAACACTGGTTCCCTTTAAAATCCTCGTAAAACATGGCGGAACGTCTGCGCAAAGGAGATGCGCGTACTTAATTTTCCGTGGAGAGTGGGCATTATGTTTGTTTATTATTCTGTGCTATAGCGTCCATATTAAAGCAATCCTGGTAGGATGAAATACGTATAAGTTAATATACACTGGCGCTATACGTGAAATGAAATCTTAACTGTCTTTTTTTCTTATATTTAAAAATATATAAAACCTATTTAATACAATGTTTATGGTTATTAATATTCATACAAAATATTAACATATTTTTCAGGTTAAAGGAGTGTCCAGAATTTCCATTTGGAAAACTTTAGGTTAGTAATGTTATGTTTTTAAGTATTAGCATAATATTTGTTATATTTTGAATAAAATTTTTTAATATTCATTTATTTGTTGTTATTGACTTAAACGTTTGTCACCTCAAATATGTTTCTTTTCCTAAATAAGTACGTACTCGAGCCCCTCTAGGTCCGCGACACTCAATAACAATTATGCATCAGACTTGTAGTTTTTACTAATAACAGAACCGCACTTTTATTGAAAGTCATCTTTGTTTCATTTTGAACGAGATAAATTCGGAACATACGAAAAATATGTGTTTCGGCTCAAATCCGCTCTAGGTAGTTGGTCAACAAAAGGTTGTCAACTAATTATAATATAAAAATCCAATACATCAGCGGGCTGCTAGATTCTGAACTCATTCAAGAACAAGACAAAACTCGAACTCGACGACGTTGAACAACGCCTCTGTATCGTGAGTGGCCGGCTTTAGGCTCTTTTGTTTACCTAAGCAGCCAGATGGATATTTTGAGCGATGTTGCCAATCTCAAGCCTCTAGATGTTTCTCAAATAAAATGCTAGTCATAAAATATTTACAGGAAAGGAAGGAAATAACTAAAAACTATTAAGTTTATTTTTGTTATTAGTCTGTTGTAGTAGATTGGTAAATATAATAAAAAATATACGCAAATATCCGATTTGTTTAAATATACGAAAAAGATATAACTCTCAAACAGATCCGCAAATCGGATTATTACACGGCGATTGGCAACATTGAATTTGAGCGGCAATATAGACTATGTGCAGTGGTTGACTCTTACTTGAAAATTGCGTTGTTTTAGAAAATTTGAAATGAAATTAATGATATAACCTCTAATAATAAAAGTGTGTAATGATCTAATAATATTGTAACGCCATGCTGTGTCGAATGATTTTGTAATGTCTATGAATTCTGCAATAGTTTCCTGCTTGTTCGCGAAGATTCAAGAATATGAAGAATATCATTTTAGTTCGTGCATTGTTTGGTATGAGAATAGGTATAATTATTAAATCACTCCAGGAAGTTGAAAAGACATTATTTAACCATATTCGATTAAAAATTTTTAGAAGAGTATACTTAGCATTGTCTGGCAGTTTTTCCAAGAGTATTAAAGATATAGTATGGGGTCCAGGAGCAGAGTTTGTTGTAGTATTAAGTGAAAAGTTAAGTTCATCCCAGGTTAAAGGAATATTAAAGGAACTATTATCTCTATGGTTACAATCGAGCTGTTGTTTTTCTGTGATGATTTTGTGTTGTATAAACTCTTCAGAATAGTTGCTATTGCTGGAGTTTTTTCGAAGTATGTAGCAAAATCATCAGCTGTTTCGTTAGGTTTTGTTATTACATTAGTATTATGAGTAATAAAAGGCACTTGGTAAAATATGTTTTTTCCTGATATTTTACGAATATTGGACCAGAATGTAGATAAAGGTGTTGTACTGTTTATTATTGAGACAATTTTCCTTCAGTTGATTTTTCGAGCATTTTTTGTTATATATCGAGCATGTGCTCTCTGTTTTTTGTATTGAGTTATGTTAGTTATGTTACTATGTTTTTTAGTTCTATTACAAGATACTTTATATTGCTTGATTGCATTTTGACCTTCTGTATTCCACCATGGCAGAGGTCTGCGTTTCCTTAATATTTAATTTTTCGTATAGGTGTTTCTGCCGCGTATGTAATAATATTCGTAAAAATATTGAGTTTCAGTTATATCACTGTTTTCAAAACTAGATTTTTTTGATTATATGTCTGTTTCTATGGTATCAGCGTCCCAATTAGCGTTTTTCAGGTTCCATTTTCGGACTGGTGGATATTCAGAGATAGTGTTATCAGAAAATACAGAAATTAAATACATAGAAACATTTAAGCTACTATTTCAACACCAACATTTTAATATTTTGACCACGGGGACCAAGAGAATGGTGTATTTACTTACTGTGTGTTTGGGTTTATTATTCTTCACTCACCATTCGTAAGTTCTTTTTCCATGATTTTATATTATTGCCTACCACCATTGTAAGTTTTTTAGATTGAACTGATGAAGCTTGTAAATTCAATAAGCAAAACGTCTTTAAATATAGGAATGAAACTGTGAAATCCTTTTGTTATTTCTCCTTTGACCGATATCTTCGTGACCAAAAGATTTATTTCTTTTGGAACGTACTCATTGAATAATTGTTTGACGGTCGTACTGCTTTATATATATATATATATATATATATATATATATATATATATATATATATATATATATATATATATATATATTTATAAGTGACCTAAATGCAGCTAGCAATGAAGTTGGCCTAAAAATGAACTTGATACAAACAAAAACGATGAATTACGAGCTAGTGGGGGTCCAAGATGTAATAATAAACAACACTATACTTGAGACAGTAGACGAGTATATATACCTGGAAAAATAAATATATAAATCTGGCTCCTTACTTCCAGAAATCAAGAGAAGAATGAAACTAGCTTGGACATTTTTTATTAAAAATGCAGTTATATTTAAATCAAAGATGCCAATCCATCTGAAAAAAAGCATTCGATTAGTGTATACTACCAATCATAACATACCGCTGCGAAACTTGGACATAAAAGAAAGAGATAATATCGAAACTCAAAATCACTCAAAGATCAATGGAACGATGCATGCTAGGTATAACAAAGAGAGATCAAAATAGAATAGAATGGATCAGACATAAAACCAAGGTTACTAATGCAATTCATAGAATTGAATCTTTAAAAATTTAAGAGGAGTTTCGTGAGACTGATATCAAATAAGCACATATGCTTTTTGATCGATCCTGACAAATTAGTGAATTTAATTTATAAAAACCAATAATAGAATTCTTATACTACGTTAACATCAAGTATAATAATGTTAGTTCAGTGTGTATTGAAAAACATTTTCTATGAGTATAGACGTTTTCATCTTTCTTGGCGTGTGCGTGTAGAAACACTTGCAATAAGTTGTTTCATCTGTCTTTCCTTGTCTAAGCTCGATTCGTTTACCTCCTCCAGTGGCAGCTATCTGTATTCGTAAAGAGGCCGAACTTATCACCGACACCGTATCGGCCAAACGCATCGGTGTTATTACTACAATACTGGGAGACGTGAGTGGTCTCTTCATTCCCTTCTCATCGAACTTTACCATGATAAACGTGACTCGCACAATTAAATTACGCATCTGTGTATCAGTGGAGATTTTAATGCAAAGGAGATTTTAATGCAAAAATTGGAGTAGGTACAGTTGAAAATATAGTTGGACAGTTCGGACTAGGAACTAGAAACGAGAGAGGAGAAAGGCTCATAGAATTCTGCCAAGAAAAGAATATGGTAATTGCCAATACTTGGTTTCAGCTTCCTAAAAGAAGACTATATACATGGACGTCTCCTTCACATACAGAAAACCACATTGTCAGAAACCAGATAGACTTTATACGCGTAAATAGCAGATATAAAAACTCTATAACCTCAGTTAAAACTTATCCTGGAGCAGATGTTAACTCAGACCACAATCCGCTAGTGGCTGACGTGAAAATAAAATTAAAAAGAATTGAACTCAGAAAACAACAACCAAAAATTAACGTAAGAATGCTACAAAACGAAGAAATAAAAAACGAAATAAAAAATAATGTGAATGGTAATATGCAAAAAACACTAACTGGCAACAAACAAATTATGTATGTAAATAAAAAGTGGTGTAATATAAAAAACACATTACTGAAACCAGCTCAAGAAAGTTTAATAGAACATAAATCAGAGGCTAAAAAACACTGGATGACAGAAGAAATACTATTACTGATGGAAGAAATAAGGAAATATAAAGGAAAAGATCTACAGAAGTATAAAGAAATACAACGAATAATTAAGGAAAAAATCAAAACAGCTAAGGAAATCTATTTGATGAAGCAATGTAAAGAGATAGAAGAACTAGAAACAAAATATGATATGAGAAATATGCACAAAAAAATTAGAGAAGTGACTGGAATGGGTCGAAATAGACAGCAAGGACACATAAAAGACAAAAAAGGAGTACTACTAGTAGATTTACCAGAGAAGTTAAGGCGATGGGAGGAGTACGTTAGAGAACTTTTCCAAGATGAAAGAGGTGAAATGCAGAAAATACAAGAAATAAATCCTTTAGAGATACAGACGATCACGATAGATGAAATCAAATATGCTATCAAAAACTCTAAAGACAATAAGGCAGCTGGATTAGATGAAATACCAGTAGAACTGTTAAAACTAGTGGAAGAGGACAACTTGGAAGTATTGGCAGATTTATTCAACACGGTGTACGATACAGGAATAATAGCACAGAAGTGGCTAAAGTCAGCATTTATAACCATCCCTAAAAAACAAGCAGCAAAAGAGTGCTCTGATTATCGAACACTGAGCCTCATGAGTCATACTTTAAAAGTTCTGCTAAAAATAATACATCAGAAAATATACGAAAGGCTAGAGGAGGATATTAGCGAGACGCAGTTCGGGTTCCGAAATGAAATGGGTACTCGAGAAGGACTATTTGCCATCAACATATTAATTCAGCGATGTCGGGATGTAAATGTTAATCTACACTTGTGCTTCGTTGACTACGAAAAAGCTTTCGATAAAGTAAGACATGAAAAACTAATATCAATACTTATGAACAAGCGCATTGACAGTAAAATCATAAATATAGTGCAAAAATTATATTGGAACCAAAGTGCCATAAATCAAATTGATGGGCAACACTCAGAAGAAATGAGGATCTGTAGAGGAGTTAGACAGGGATGTGTGTTATTACCACATTTGTTTAACTTATATTCTGAAGAAATTTTCCAAAACACGCTCAATAATATCGAAGCGGGAGTCACCGTTAACGGAAAATTAATTAATAATTTAAGATATGCAGACGACACTGTGATCATAGCAACGAGTATAGAGGATCTACCATCTTATCGAAAGCTTGAGTATAAATAGTGCTGAGATGGGAATTACTATAAACGCTAAAAAAACGAAGTACATGCTGATTACAAAAAGGCCACAAAATATACATCACCTATTGACAATAAATGGTAACGTGATAGAACAAGTAGAAAAATATCAGTATTTGGGAACTTTGATCAATGAAACCAATGATCATACTGTAGAAATAAACAGACGAATAGAGATTGCCAGATCAGCATCTATACGAATGAAGCCACTCCTAACGTGCAAAAATCTAAATTTGGAGATCAGACTACGTACCATTCGCTGTTATATATTTTCAATATTATTATATGGAGCTGAGACTTGGACATTAAAAAAATGTAATTTAAAAAGAATCGAGGCCTTCGAACTCTGGTTATACCGCACAGTATTGAAAATATCATGGACTGATAGAATTACAAATAAAGAACTACTGGAGAGGGTTGGTAAAGAAACAGAACTAATCACCACTATACAAACCAGAAAACTGGAATACCTAGGCCACGTGATGAGGGGACCAAAATATGAAATTTTGAGACTGATAATACAGGGAAAGATTCAAGGAAGACGATCTGTTGGCCGAATGCAGAACTCATGGTTAAAGAATCTACGTGATTGGTACCAATGCAGATCGATTGATTTGTTTAGAGCAGCAAGTTCTAAAATAAAAATAGCCATTATGATTGCCAACCTCCGTAGGGAGACGGCACTCTAAGAAGAAGAAGAAGTATCAGAGAGAGACAAATATTAAAAATTCCGTAGTAGCTTATTTCAGGCACACGCCAAGAACGATGAAACCGAGTTTACATATTTTTCTATTAATCAGTAACTCATACCAAAGAATTTAAAAAACCGTCAATAAATAACACGTCATTGATCGACACCAGTTTTTTGTCGTTAAAGACAATTACGTCAGTAATCATAGCGGTAAATTATTATCGCAATCCACATCACAAAACCCTTTATCTTACTCAGCTGCAGCCAGCAAACAACAAGAACCGATCTATTCATCCATGTTACAAGCAGTAGTTTTTAATTCTTTCAATTATGTCAAATTAGAATAATACTTGCTAGCGGTAGGATCTCTAGTTAGTCTAAAACACATTCTTTTTTATCAAGAATCACCAACGATCGTATCTCTATTTATTTCTTAACCAAACAAATCGTAGCTGATTTTTTTTCAAACAGCAGATGTTTGATCACTGTAAACAATACACAAATTCCGTAAGAAAAAAAAAAGTCCGTAGCCTAATTACTCCAAGTGAAAGACTCATAATATCCAATTTTTCTCCCACTATCCGGCATAAGGTAATAGAAACGAACTACTGATCTTAGGGCTAAAACCAACTTTATCAATGTCATTTTTGCGAATAGGAACCAACAATCCTGAATACAAACATGTAGTCAGTTTCCGTAGATATATTTACGTATTTCCACCCACAGGCCCAATTCCTAAATCTATTTGAATAACTCATGAAGATACTGAAAATCGAATTTTTTTGACACTTGACAACTTATGTTTTTTTTTGCAAACAACATGGCCATATTTCCAAAAATTGCTCAGTAAATGTAAATCACTAAGACCTCTACAACATATCAAATTATTCAACGTCACTAATAACAATATTATCTACAACCAACCTAACATCTCTTGATACATCAACTACAAATAATACAATGGGTGGAATGCATAAAACGTAGTATCTGCTTATGCTTCAAGTAATTCTACATTTTTGTAGTACTTGCTACACTTACAAACCATTTTGCTTTCCTCCGTAGTATTTACTACTATTTACCAGATACATAGAAGGATGTACTACGCTTTTGAAGTATTTGCTAGTTTGGTAGAATTTGCTTCAGTTTAGGTGAAGTTGGTAGATAAACAAATTCGGCTTAGGTGTTTTTTGTTATGTTTGTTAAATGGCAGCAGCATTTATGAATGTTCGTCGTAGAAAAATCTACAAACCAGGAAGAATATACAATGACGATATTTATCGTAAAATATTCAGGTAATTATCATGAATCATGCAGTTTTTATTCATACAGTGCGCTGAAATAAGTGTAACCCCCCGTATTAACTCATTTATTTTTAGTATATAAGCAAAACACTCGAAGAGGTCGATTTTTAAAATAATCATAGTATATTGTAGCACCAAGTTTCGAACAATCTTTCTTCAGGTGACAGTCATAACTTTGATTTTTTTAAATGGGAACGTAGGAGAGTAGGAGGCGGGTAAGACTTATTTTAGCTTACTGCATATGTATATATATTTAGGTATTAATGTAAAATCTTTATAAAAAGTTAAAAAATCACATGAAAAACTAGTTCTAATACGATTCGTGTGATGCGCACAAGGGCACTACGGCTGGCGTTACGTTTAGTAGTAGAACCTTCAGGTCAGTAGCAAGTACTTCGGTTGTGTAGTACGGTCTTTTCAACAAAGCACCTTCTTTTATGTAAAAGTAAATGCTACAAACCAGATACTATTTGCTGAAGCAATAGCATCTACTACTTTTTATGCATTCCACCCAATGCCAGTGATATCCAAACCAAATATACCCACCTCATCTGCCCTATCACCTTACATAATCATAACCAACCAGCCTTTATCTTCCCGTCTAAATAATAATTCTTTCTCGGTTAATGAAAATCAAGAGAATAAAGCACCAAAAGAATTTAGCGTATCCAAAGAGGAAAATACACCTAAATCGTCCTCTAAACAAACTGTGTCTGAAGCAATATCACCCCGATTGAGACATCAGCTAGTGACGATGTATTTTCAAAGCCAACTCAGAAACAAAAAAAGACTAAAAACAAAAATTTTAACAATAACTTTAGATTGGCTACTGCAACCAATTAAATAATTATTCAATTCCTAAAAGCAAATATTAAGTTTTGAGGAAACATTTGATTTATTTCCAAACACTCACGGAACAAAATATTATATCAGCAATATAAATGAATATACAGTAGACATTCCAGAATTTAAACAACTCTTAACCAAAATGTATTCATATACACCCAAGCACTTATTAAAATTAAAATGTACAAAGCTATACAAAAAAATTACGAGACAGCTCTCAAAAGACAACTACGAGGATGAAGAACCTGACATCGACTGCAGGAGCTGAATTATAACATTCAATAGCTGCATTATAACTATAACATTCAATTTATTAAAGTGGAATGTAAATGGGTTTTATACCCATTATGAAATGCTAAAACTTTTAATTAATGATATTACCCCCGCTATCATTTGTCTCCAAGAAACGAATTTCAAAGACCAATATTGTCACATATTTAAAAAAAATTTAACATTTTATAAAAATAGAAACAAGCAGGAAAAAGCAAGTGTTGGAGTGGCTATTTATGTTAAAAATACTCTTGAAGCGCAAACGATTCCACTAAAAACAGAGATTGAAGCTATAGCCGTCTCAATTAAAGCTTCCCAATGCTTTAATGTATGTTACATCTATACTCCTACAAATACACTTCCCACCTTAACCTACTCAAAAGCACTTATTTCGCAAATACCTATGCCTAGGTTAATAGTAGAAGATTTCAATGGTCACAACCAAATATGGGGCTTAACAAATTTTAATATCAAAGGCAGACGAATCGAAGACCAACCAGATTTAATATACATACTGGTACAATATCGGCAATCGATCTATCGATTTGTGACCCAACTCTTTCAATGGCTCTCAATTCCCCTACCCTTTTATATGGGAGCAACCATTAACCAATAAAAATTTCTGTATTTTCTGATAACACTATCTCTGAATATCCACCAGTCCGAAAATGGAACCTGAAAAACGCTAATTGGGACGCTGATACCATAGAAACAGACATAGAATAAAAAAAATCTAGTTTTGAAAACACTGATATAACTGAAACTCAATATTTTTACGAATGTTATTACATACGCGGCAGAAACACATATAGGAAAAACTAAAATATTAAGGAAACACAGACCTCTGCCATGGTGGAGACCTCAATATAAAAAACAGAGATCACATGCTCGATATATAACAAAAAATGCTCGAAAAACCAACTGGAGGAAAATTGTCTCAATAATAAACAATACAACATCTTTATCTACAGTCTGGTCCAATATTCGTAAAATATCAGGAAAAAACATATTTTACCAAGTGCCTTTTATTACTCAGAATACTAATGTAATAACAAAACCTAACGAAACAGCTGACGCTTTTGCTACATACTTCGAAAAAACTCCAGCAATAGCAACTATTCTGAAGAGTTTATACAACACAAAATCATCACAGAAAAACAACAGCTCGATTTTAACGATAGAGATAATATTTCCTTTAATATTCCTTTAACCTTGGATGAACTTAACTTTTTCACTTAATACTACAAAAAACTCTGCTCCTGGACCCCATAATATATCTTTAATAATCTTGGAAAAACTGCCAGACAATGCTAAGTATACTCTTCTAAAAATGTTTAATCGAATATGGTTAAATAATGTCTTTTCAACTTCCTGGAGTGATTTAATAATTATACCTATTCTCATACCTAACAATGCACGAACTAAAATGATATTCTTCATATTCTTGAATCTTCGCGAACAAGCAGGAAACTATTGCAGAATTCATAGACATTACAAAATCATTTGACACAGCATGGCGTTACAATATTATCAGATCATTACACACTTTTATTATTAGAGGTAATATCATTAATTTCATTTAAAATGTTCTAAAACAACGCAATTTTCAAGTAAGAGTCAACCACTGCACATATTCAACAATACGTCAAGCTAACGGCACCCGTCGTGGGCCTGTAACAAGTGCAACATTATTTTTCATTGTCATTTAATAAATATTGTATTGCAAATCAAAGTATTTGTTATTTTCAAAAAAACGTGATACGATTTAACCGCAACTAAAATTATGTAACCAAATCCTGAATTATGCCGATGAAATTAGGTTCTTAGGGATAATTTTTGATACGAAACTCACATTAAAAAAACACATTCTACAAATAAAAAAAACATGCCAAAATGGAATTAATCTTATAAAAACTCTCTCTAATAAAAACTATGGAGCTGACTATAACTGCTTAATCCATGTTTATAAAACCATAATTAGATCTAAAATAGATTACGGTTCCATAGTATATGCATCTGATACAGAATACTTATTACACCACCTTGACGTAATTTAAAATACAGCAGTAAGAATAGCTTCATTTCGGATCATTTCGGACCAGCCTAATAGAAAGTTTACGGGCAGAAACTGAAGAGCCATTACTTAAATATAGAAGGATGCATTTATCGCTCACATACGCATTTGTTGCTAATTTTAATCCAAACAATCGATCTAGAAGTAACATATTTACTGATAGTTTTGGAAACCTATATACTGAAAATATGAACATGAAACCGCCATTCTACGAAAGAGTTAAGCAAATCCTTAGAACTTTACAAATTCCGATACCAAATACCTATTCCAACTTCATAGAAATTCCTCCTACTTGGATATTAAGCATTCCTTAATAAAAAAATAGAGATAGAGAAAAAACGATACTCCACACTCCTTAATAAAAAATACTTTTCATCAACAAACCAACAAAATTTTCTAAATCCTATTATATATATATATATATATATATATATATATATATATATATATATATATATTATATATATATATATATATACACAGACGCTTCTAAAACATCTACTGGAGTAGGGCAGCTGTCATTAATCCAAATATTACACTTGAGTATAAACTACCATTCTTAAGGTGTATACATACTAGCGAGCTATACGCCATCTATCAAGCTCTCGTTTATAGTAACTCCAGTAAACTATCCAATGCTCTTATAATTATCGATTCCCTCAGTTCCATAAACCAACTGTACACGAAGCAACCAATTGCTTTAATAATCAAAAAAGAAATAGCTACCATTCAAAACAATATCTATATTGTACAATTCTTATGGGTTCCTTCACACCTGGATCTGAGTGAAGCGAGATATGTAGTTCTTAACGAGTTAAAATCATTTATTAGACTGAATGAATATGGTTAAAAGATCAGGTAAGAATAAACAATGAATCACTTACATATTTAGACTTAAAAATATTTAAAAAAGTTGTACATAATATGTTGTACTGACGTCAGTACTGTTGTACAACAGTACTGACCATACTGTTTAAAAGCACCTAGGTCACTGGTAATTAAATATAAAACCAAAGCAAACAAAAACAACCAAGAAACAATTAAAACACATGATTTAAAATATAATTGTAAACAGAAAAATTATTTCAACATACTAAGAATATTACAGAAAATATAGCAATATCTACTATACAACTTGTTTAAATATTTTGTTGTCAGACCGTGGAGTTAAGGTGCCTACATTGTAAAAAATGTCATGAGCCCTTCCCTCCATGCTATGGCATGCTGGACGAGCCATACAGTCTGTAGTCAATACCCCGAGGTATGAGCGGGAACACAAAGTGTATTAATACTAATACGCTTATGAAACGCACCTGGCGCATCATAAGGGCCTTCACATTTCACTCTTTTTCAACTTGTCTTGTGTGAAATGTCTTTAATCTTTCCTATCGGCCTCTCTCGGCTAACTCTTGTTTTTTTTCCGACCCCGAATGGCTATTAGGTTTCCGAGGGCAGACGGGTCACTATATTTCCTTCTATTACACACTCTAGGAAGGCAACGGGAAACCACCTAGAGCCTAATTTTCCCAAGAAACAATCATGGAAATGTCTGATAAATACAACGGCCCCGAGTACGGGCGCTCCTTAAATGGAGCAGGGTGCTAAGAATCTCCCGGTCAGCTAGAAACATGAACACATTTTCTAAAGAAAGAAAAATAGGTACATGGAATGTAAGAAGCATGTACGAACCAGGAAACATTCATAACACCATTAAAGAAATGAAGCGTCTAAATATAATTATCCTTGGAATAAGTGAAATGAGATGGCCGAGGTCTGGAAAAGTAACTGTAGATGACCACATTCTATACTATTCAGGAGAAGACAGCTCAAAACACAAAAATGGTGTAGCAATAATTGTGTCGAAGGAAACAGATGAAGCTGTAAAAAACGTCGTCCTATTCTCAGACAGGATACTGATGATACAAATACAATCAACAACAATCAATGTGAACATATTACAAGTATATGCACCCACACAAGACTATGAACAACAAGAAATTAAAAAATTATATCATGATTTAGAAAAAGTATTAGCACCTACAAAGAAACACGATCTCAATATTATCATGGGAGATTTTAATGCAAAGATTGGTGAAGGTGAACAGGAAGATGTCATAGGGAAATATGGTCTGGGAATACGAAATGAAAGAGGAGATATGTTGGCATCTTTTTGCGTAGAAAAGCAATTAGTAATAATGAACACAATTTTCAAACTTCCAAAACGTCGTCTTTACACCTGGAAATCACCAGCAGATACACCTGAACGAGTTTTTCGTAACCAAATAGACTTCATATGTATAAATAAGAGATACAGAAATTCAGTATTATCAGTAAAAACATATCCAGGGGCAGATGTACCAACAGATCACAATATTTTAGTAGGAAAAATAAGACTGAGATTAAAAAGAGTTGCAAGGACGAATAAGCAAACAGTTACTATTGATAGAGAAACGATGCTAAATGATACTGTAAAACAAGAAATAACTAGTATATTAGAACAAAAGATGAAGTTAACATCAAGCAAAGAAGAAAGTACTGAGGAAAACTGGACGAGAATTAAAGACATCTTAAAGACTGTTAAGAAACAAAATTGAGTGCGCTAAAAGCAAGAAAAAAACAAGGGTGGATACTGGATTATGGATCAAAGAAGAGAAGTCAGAAATAAAGATAAAAACGAATACAAGAGGATCCACGCAATAATCAGGTAGAAGATAAGACACGCGAAAACACAATTTCATAGTAAAGAATGTAATGAAATTCAACAATATGAAATGAAACACGATACATTCCATATGCACAAGAAATTGAAAGAGGTCGCTGGAAACAAATGGAAACAACTATCCCAAAGTTTAGAAGACAGAAACGGACACAGATATAACATCAATGAAAAGTTAAAAGAATGGGAAAACTACATTTCTGAATTATTTGAAGATGAGATAGTAGAACACTATACACCGATTGCTATATCAGGTCCATCTATAACAGAAAGTGAGGTAAGACGTTCAATACAAACGGCAAAAAATGGCAAAGCACTTGGTCCCGATGAAGTAAGTGCTGAAATACTAAAGTTTTTGGGAGAAAATGGAATTAAAGCTCTGTGTAATCTCTTTAACAGAATTTATGACACTGGGATATTACCAACTGATTGGTTAAAGTCGACATTTGTCACAATACCTAAGAAACATCGTCCAAAGACATGCGGTGAATATCGGACAATAAGTCTGATGAGTCACGTTTTGAAAATCTTTCTGCGAGTAATACACAGCAGAATTTACCCGCTGTTAGAAGACATAATTAGCAATACTCAATTTGGGTTTAGGAGTGGCTTGGGTACAAGAGAAGCCTTGTTTAGTATACAGGTGCTAGTACAGAGATGCAGAGATATAAATCAAAATGTGTATATTTGTGCAATCGATTTTGAAAACGCTTTTGACAAAGTCCGACATAACAAAATGCTAGAAATATTGGAAACAGCTGGATTGGACGATAAAGATCTACGAATAATTACAAATCTTTACTGGCATCAAGTGGCAAGAATAAAGGTTGAACAAGAACTGTCGGATGAAATAAATATAAAAAGAGGAGTGAGACAAGGCTGTATATTGTCGCCTTTACTTTTTAACTTATATTCGGAGGAAATATTCAAGGAAGCCTTAATGGAGACAACCGAAGGTATTATTGTGAATGGAGTAACCGTCAACAATATTAGATATGCCGACGATACCTTAGTCCTTGCCAATTGCGGACAAGACCTTCAAAATCTAATGAACAAAATAAAACATACTTGTGATCAGTATGGATTAAAACTCAACGTTAAGAAAACTAAATATATGATAGTTAGCAAACAAAATTATATACATGATGACGGTATAAAAGTCGGAGATGCCACACTGGACAGAGTAGAGAAACTCGTGTATCTCGGCAGTAATATCAATGAGAGCTGGATCCAACCGCAGAAATTAAAAGCCGAATAGAACAAGCTCGAGCTGCCTTTGTAAAAATGAGAAACGTACTTTGCAGTCACGATCTTAGCATTGACCTTAGAGTTCGTATGATATCTTGCTACATCTTTCCTGTCCTGCTGTATGGAGTAGAAGCGTGGACCCCAACTGAGGCTATGCTTAAACGCTTGACAGCCTTTGAGATGTGGGTATACAGACGACTACTGAAAATAAGCTGGGTCGACAGAGTTAGAAATGAGGAGGTCCTTAGACGGCTGAACCAAACAACACAACTGGTCAATATAATAAAGAAACGCAAGCTGAATACTCGTCATTATGAGGCACCCTGAAAAATATGATCTTTTACATCTGATCATTCAGGGAAAGATCCAAGGTAATCGTGGTCCTGGTAGAAGAAGAACATCATGGCTGAAAAATCTAAGGCAATGGTATGGAAAATCAACTACATCGTTATTTAGAGCTGCTGTCAATAAATACACGATAGCGAATATGGTAGCCAACATGATATCCAACGATCGATAACGGTCATGGAACTAGAAGAAGAAATATTTTTAACTCTAAATCTGTAAGTGATTTATTGTTTATTCTCACCTGATGTTTATATAAGTTTTCATCATATTTTAGTTGTCTCCTGATGAGGCTGACAAAAAATCAGCGATATATATATATATATATATATATATATTATATATTATATATATATATATAATATAATATATATATATATATATATATATATATATAATATATATATATATATATATAATTAAATACTAAATTGTAATATTTTATTTTGTTTATTAATATTAATTAATAAAGAGATTGAAATCACTTTTTCTGATATTAATTTTTTTTGAAAAACAATTACATGAGTTACGTACCAAGGCTTATAACGTCATAAATTTCCATACATTTAATGAATTTAATCGTAGAGGCAGAATTAAATACAATACAGAATTTAATAAAATTTAAAAAAACAAATTAACGAGTTTAATATATTAAAAATAGAAGCTTTTGATAAGATAAAATTAAAAAAAAAAAATGGTTTAACAATCTAACATCTATTCATTTTCCTTTTGAAATTAAAAAATTTTAAGCACAGGACCTTAATTTTCTTTATGTTCTTCTAAATCAGATATTTAGAGTTCCAAATTTACTTTCTGATATTGAATCATTAATCAGACCAATTAATGATAGTCAAAAGGTGTTGTTAGATCTAAATGTACAAATTTATTACAAACTTTTTACATAAAAAAGTCAAAGATCATTTTTTAAATACATACTATGTACAAACTAAACTTTTTCTTAAAAACTCTCCTGAAATTTACAAAACTAAAAGAAATAAAGGTAACGTAACTGTTGCACTGTATCAAAAGGATCACCTACAAATAACTGGAGAACTCTTAAATGATACAAAGTATTAAACTATACTTGTAAGGAGTCCTGTTTGTACTTTACAACAAAAAGCAATTTGTCTAGTATCTAAATTACAAAAAAAGAAATTTATTGATAATAAAAAAGCAAAGGAACTCAAATATATAATCTATTGCTCCACGATTGTATGCTCTATCTAGAAAACATAAACCAACTTTATCTACGAAACCAATAGTTTCACCTTTATGCCCTCCTAATGAACCAATACCACAACTCCTCACTGACATCTTAACTAATGCTTATAATTTAACCAACAATATTTACATTAAAGATTCATTTGATTTTAGTTATTTCATTAATAATTTTCAATTAACTCTAAATTATGTTTTAGTTAGTTTTGATGTAACATCTCTTTTTACCAATTTACCTTTATATTTAATCATAATTAAGTAGTGTTGAAAAACATTGGAATGAGATTTCGCAACATACTAGTATTGACTTATCACATTTCAAAACACATACCAACTTGTTTTTGATGTTTTTGTTTTTAATATTTTTTTATTTAATGGTGTCTTTCCATTATATTTCCAATTATTTTTATTCATAAACATTAATTTCCATTTATAAACAAATTTTTGGTAGTCCAATGGGATCTAGTCTCTCACCCATTCTAATTAGCTATGTCCTGGATGATGTTATTAGTGATTGTAACAACAATTGCACTTTTTTCATAAGATATGTAGATGATTTAGTTTTGGCACTCCATAAACAAAAACTTCATGAAACAGTTAACATTGTCCACAATCATAATCAACATATACTGTTTACAGTTGAGGAAGAGGGAGATAATTCTCTACCATTCCTTGACATGAGAATTTTAAGATCTACAGACAATGTGTTGAAAACTAAATGGTTCAGAAAACCATATGTAGTAATAGATCTATAATCTATTAAAATATAATCTATTAAAGGAACGTGTTTTAAGGCTTTCTCATCCAGATTATCTTCAAGAAGTTCTTTAGTTGTTAAAAATATTTTAATTGAGAACTCTTATTATTCAGATATCCTACATAGGATGCTTTTTCCTAATATTTTTAATATAAATAACTTAACACCATTTTTTTGATAAATCTCAGAACATTGTATCCAATAATCAGAACATCTATAACCATTCACTACCTTTAATACCGTCATTAACACCTAAATTAATACAAACACTAAAGGTTATTGACAATATAAAAATAGCAACAAAGAACATCAAAATTATTTCATCTTTATATGCCTAAACTAAGTATATATATATATATATATATAATATAAAATTAATATTTATTGGGTTAGGTTCAATAAAGATATGTTACATGTGGAACTAGATTTTATTTTCCATTGCAATTAATCAACGTTTCGGCAGGAAACCCTTGCCTTTGTCAAGATTCTAAAATGTGTATATATATAAGGACAAACAGATATTGTAAAATATGTATATATATGTGTCATATCGACTGTCACTTATCGATACGGCACCTGTCTCAATTACTTCTTCTTTTTGTTGGGTATAAGACACTACCTTTCTTCAGTCACATTATTGTGACTGAATAATGAATTTCGTTTAAAATCACAATTAAAATTGAATATATGTATACACACATATATATATATATCCATATACACATATATACATATGCACACACACATACGCGTGTATATATGTAGTTCCCGTTCTATATGAGCATATCATGTTTAAAATTCGTTCGGTTTGTATTTAGTGTTGTATATAGTGGTCAACACTCCGGTAAGATGTATGTATTACATACCTTCTGTTAGAGAACTAAGTGTATCATGATGCTGATGGATATAAAAATAAAAATAAACGTTGGAACTTGTTCTCAAAAGGGAAGTAATACATCCGGATAGATGTTAGTGTATATCACAGATATTTCGTTGTTTTTTTTACATTCATTTATGTTAGTAGTATAAACACAATATGTCCAAAGAAGGGTCGGACATTTACAGATATGCTAAGATTTAACTATAGACAATATAGTCTATTTGACTGACATAAAATTTACAAAAGGAAAAACATTCTTTGTATATGACGTTAAGTTGTAATATATATATATATATATATATATATATATATATATATATATATATATTATATATATATATATATATCATATATATATATATATATATATATATATATATATATATATATATATATATATATGACTTACCAAAACGTAAAACGTATCTTATAGATAAATTGGATAAAACAAATGTAGTTTACAGCATTAGTTGTACTCAGTGTGAAGCTGTGTATGTTGGTGAGAGCGGAAGAAATCTGTCAAACCGTATTATTTCCCACAAAAGTGACTGTAAAATTAAAAAACCATTTTGTGTTTTAGCAGAGCATGTAATTGACAAAGACCATATTAGGGATTTTGATAACAATAAAATTTTATGTAATGAAAGTAATAGATTCAAAATGACTTTTTTAGAAATGGTTTTTATTAGCAGAAGTGTTAATAATTTAAACAACAGATCAGAAATTTAAAATCTAAGCAAAATTTATAATTATATTATTTCTCCATTGTTTATTTATAAAACCATTAAAATATCATATTTTAATTTAATTTTCCATATACTTGTTACATTTTTATACATCTATTAATGATGAAGTGATCTTCTTTTTTATTACTAAATAAAAAAGAATTTTTTTAACAAAATTTTTATTTTTTGGCAATATAATTGTCAAAAATGAAAATTGGAAGTTGGCATTCATGACATTGAGGCTTATTTGTAATTGGTCGCTATTCTAACTTATTTATAAATTCAATTGTTTTTGTTAAAAAAGTTTTTCAAAATGACAATATTTAGAGAAACATTAATCGAATAATCTAATTTTTTAAAATAGTTTTTTAAACATGTTTAGCAGTATAAATTTATTAACAACTAATAACAACTAATAACTAATTTTACTTGGTGAGTTAAAATTTATTTTTCTAGTTTCAAATTGTAGGATATTTTGTATTTTTCAGCAGCTCTTGAAAATTATTGTAAACAAATTTTGCTTAGATTTTGAATCTCTGATCTTTTGCTTAAATTATTACCACTTCTGCTAATAAAAACCATTTCTAAAAAAGTCGTTTTGAATCTATTACTTTCATTACATAAAATTTTAATGTTATCAAAATGTCTAATATTATGGTCTATGTCAATTACATGCTCTGCTAAAGCACAAAATGGTTTTTTTCATTTTATGGTCACTTTTGTGGGAAATAATATGGATTGACAGCTTCACACTGAGTACAACTAATGCTGTAAACTACATTTGTTTTATCTAATTTATCTATAGGATACTTAGTTTAGGTAGAGGCAGTCGAAATGTCGTTTATACACATGGAGATCTCCACAAGACACAGAACATCACATAGTGAGAAACCAAATAGACTATCTAATAATCAATGAAAGATACAGAAACAGCATAATTAAGACATACCCTGGTGCAAATATATCATCTAATCATAATCCACTAGTTGCAAGAATGAAAATAAAACTAAAGAAAATTAATAGCACAACCTCCAAAAAAGCAGTTGATATTAACAAATTACGAAAAACAGAAGTAAGAGAACAGATGATACAAGAAATTGATGAAGCAGTAACAAAGATACAACCCATAAATGACAACACAAGAGTTAACATCAATGAGAATTGGACAGACATTAAAACAGCGTTAATGAATCCAAGCATTAGTTACCTCCATAAAAGTAAAGAATATAAAAAAGAATGGATGACAGATGAGATACTGAACTTAATGGATGAAAGAAGAAAACAGAAAAACAAAAAGAACCAGAAGTATAAAGAGATACAAAAAGAAATTTGTCTAAAAATACGCACAGCTAAAGAAAACTGGTACGGGGAAAAATGCAAAGAAATCGAACAACTACAAAATAAATACGACAGCTTTAATGCACATCGGAAGATCAAAGAGTTGACGAGGAGACAAAGTAACAGACACAACATATTAGTAGGCGAGAGTGGAAACATTATTATGGACACAGAAGAAAAATTAAGAGTCTGGAAACAGTACATAGAACAACTGTTTAAAGATCAAAGAGACAATGTAGATAACGGATACATAAACAGTGACACAGGACCAGAAATAACAAGAGATGAAGTGGAATACACGATTAAAGAAATTAGGTCGGGGAAGGTTATAGACCCAGATGAACTACCAATAGACATAATTAAACTCATCAAAAGCAACAACTTAATAAAGATCGTGGAACTATTTAGCATAATTTACAATTCTGGTATCATACCTAATGAATGGCTAGCCACAACAATAAGAGCCATACCCAAAAAGTCTAATGCGAGACAATGCTCGGAACATCGCACCATCAGTCTCATGTGTCATATATTAAAGGTCTTCTTAAAAATCATTCATCGGAGAATATATAAAAAATTGGAAGTTGACATCGGACTCTCTCAATTTTGCTTTAGAGACTAACTAGGAACTAGAGAGGCACTGTTTGCTTTTAATGTTCTAACACAATGATGCTTAGACGTAAATCAGGACATATTTGTGTGTTTCCTAGACTATAAAAAAGCATTTGATACAGTAAAACATAGGCCACTGATGCAAATACTGGAAAATAAAAATATTGATACAAGAAACATGCGAGTGATAAGGAATCTATACTACAAACAAGAAGCTACAGTACGAATTAACAGCTCGATATCAGATAGAATACAGATCAAAAGAGGTGTTCGGCAGGGCTGTATGTTGTCTCCAACCTTGTTCAATGTCTACGCGGAAGAAGTTATTAAAAAAGCTCTTATGAACGAAAAAGTCGGAGTAAAGATCAACGGTCACCCCATTTGCAATATCCGATATGCTGATGATACCGCGCTCATAGCAGAAAATATTGACGACCTACAGAGATTACTAAACAAAGTGGTAGAAGCAAGTAAAGAATTTGGTCTGTCACTGAATACAAAGAACACCAAATTCATGATAATTACAAAGAAACGTATCAATAATATCAACTTACATGTAGGACAGAATCTCATTGAACGAGTACAAAATTACAATTATCTCGGAACAAATATTAACGAGTCAAACGAATACACCAGAGAAATAAGAATAAGAATAGAGAATGCCCGCCGTGCCTTTAACAACATGAAACAAATGTTGTGTAGCCGAAACCTAAGCCTAAAGCTGAAAATACGAATGCTTAAATGTTATGTTTTCTCGGTCCTGTTATATGGGGTGGAGGCGTGGACACAAAATAAGCAATGTATGGGTAAGCTGTAGGCATTTGAGATGTGGGCGTACCGAAGAATGTTAAAAATCTCCTGGAAGGATAAGATAAGTAACCAAGTTGTATTAGACAGGATGAACAAACAAAAGGAGGTCGTATTGAGTGTTAAAATGAGGAAACTACAATACCTGGGACATATTACACGTGGGAATAAATATCAACTGTTACAACTAATTATGCAAGGAAAGATTGAAGGTAGGCGCAGCATAGGTAGGAGAAGAATGTCATGGTTGAGAAACCTCAGGGAGTGGTTTGCTTGCACTTCCATACAATTGTTCCGAGCGGCAGCCTCCAGGGTCAAAATTGCCATGATGATAGCCAACCTTTGTAGCGGAGATGGCATGTGAAGAAGAAGAAGTCGAAATGGACGCGATAAGAAGATCTATGCGAGTCTTACAAAGAGAAAGAATGAGGTATGACCATATAAAACAACGAATGGGAATAGAAGGTACGATAATTCAGGATATCGAAAAGAAACAACTTAGCTGGTACAGACACGTAGAACGAATGCAAAACACTAGATGGCCCAAAAAAATACTGAACTGGACCCCAATACTGAATAGAAAGCGAGGAAGCGATTTTGGATTTCCTAAAAAACTGCTTAACAAATTTGTTATTTTCTAATCCTATTGTAAACAAAGATTTAAATCAGAATGTTACTCTAGTTGATACTCATACGAGATATGGTAAACTACCTTTTATACAAAATCTATCTAGATCACTCATTAGTTTATTTGATGAATTCAATATAAAAATATCTACTTACAACCAAAAAACACTTAACTTGTTTTACACCAGATTAAAAGATCCTACTCCTACCTTACAACGTTCTAACGTAATATATGGCATCCCATGTGAATGTGGCTTAGTTTATATTGGTCAGACTGGCCAAAGGTTAAGTAAAAGATTGGCCCTTCATAAAAGTGATTGCAGACTCAATCCACAATCTACAAGTATTAGTATTCACGTCAATAGCAAAGACCACAGAGTCCTCTATAATGACACATTCATCTTAGATGTATCTAATACAGATTTTCAGCGTAAAATACTTGAGATGTGTTACATTTATAATGCGAAAAATGCCATCAATCACAAGAAGGATGTGGATAATTTAAGTTCAATCTACACCTTCCTGCTTAAACAAAATATTTCAGGAATAAAAAAATTGTCGCCTAGATATATGAGTGATATAGGCTAGATTTTTTAACTATTTTAATTTAAAAATATATAAAAAAACTACTTTATCTCCATCATTATTATAAAAACATTCCTCATCTGTATTATATTTTCCATCAACCCGTTTAATGCCAATTTTAATTTATTTTATTTTTTATATTTTATATTTATATCAGTATTCGTGTTAACATTTTAGATTAAATATCTCATTTTTACATTTCAAATTATCCCGCTATTTCAAACAAGTTTAGTGACACCGCCGTAAATTGTTAATTACTTTTAGATTGTTTTAAACTACGTGTAAATTTTTCAATTGTTTGTGGTTAGCCTTAAAGTAAATAGATCGTTATTAATTAAATAAAAAACACATTGTGAACTATGGATACCACTTCTTATGTATCTAAAACTATGTTCAATATATACATACATAATACTCTCTTTGTGATCCACCTAAGTCACTGAGTTGCTTGCTATAATTTGGGTAAGTGTTATAAATTTGTATATTTAGTTTCCACTTGTTCATTGTTTGTTCTCTCGTTGGTTTGTAGTTTACTCTGATGATGTCAATAATCATTGACGAAAGCTTAGACCTTTAATTAAAAAGCTTATCTAACAAAGCACCCTAGTTTTATTTTGCTTCCTCAGTTATAAAAGGGTATCTCCCAGTATTATCTCCTTTTTACTATATATATATTATATATATATATATATATATATTATATATATATATATATATATATATATATATATATATATATACATAAATTTTTTTTTAAATTTTAGTGTTGTTGACCTGTATGCTCCATAGTCCAATAGCTAGAACTTCGTAGATGACAAATACTTGTTCCCTTAGCCGGATACAGTCTAGTTACGTTACCACTAAGAATCTGGTTTCTAAATTTATTACTTTTATTTATTGATGGAATTTTTAATCTATATCGAGATACCTATGTTTTTAAATAACACCATTGACGTACTCGTAAGTGATAAGAACTGATTTAAAAATGTCAAAGTTATTTTTTTATTTTTTTATTTTACTAAATTTTATTAGACACTTACGAGTTTTATAGTGGAAGTCCTTATAAAAATTAAATTTTGTTTTTTAGCCGAAACGCTAACTCAAATATTTATAATTATATTTTTTGTTTATTTTTTATTAATAAATAATTAAAACAGTTACACCAGAATTTTTTTTAAAATCTAGCTATAAAGTCATGAAATTTGTCTGTCTAGTTTTGGTAATGTAAGTAATGTAATAGTATGATAAATACCTACTAATATTTGTACAGTATTGCCTTCATATGCAAGTGTAATCCATTTTGAAAATTCGCGATGTGACGTGACACCACGGATAGTAACCAACCCTAAACACTTCCACTAATCCTACACCAATAATATCTTCTACTTCGTGCCATATCTGTTTTGTATTGGTCATCACGGCTATTCGAGCTTTCAAAATACTTGCTCTAAAAATTATTTTGAGCTCCATTCTTATGAGCATTCTTATGAGTTTTTCAGCCAAGATATTTATCTTGTTCTCATACTCCTGTCCTCTATTTTGTTTTGGTTAATGAGCGACAAGGTGCCCTATTTTTGTCCACGCAATATCTGCTTGAAATATTCCAGCTTTTTCTTATTAATTTTCACAAATATGTCTCATTTCTTTATATTCCTTAATACCTTAACTTTCGTAACGAGATCTACCATTATAATTATTAAAATCTTTCTAAACATTTAAGTGTCAAAATACTTAATTATTATTACTGTTCAAATCTATCACCATCATAGTCATCAATGTCTTAGATGATATGTTATGATTCATCATTGAGCTTAAACAGATTGGATAGTTTAATTATTAATATTTCTCTACTGATCGCGGTCAACTGTTACATGTTCTGTCTCAGTACACTGTTTTTTTTAAAAACCTTTTTTCTAATTTTTGCCTATCGCTGTGGAGATCCGCTGCGTTGGCGTTGACTTTAAGGCTTCCTTGGATCACCAACCATCAAAATCTTCTGGAGTAAACAGTACTAGAGATCCATCTTTGTCGCAATGTCTAAAAAACACAATCCGAGAAAATGCTCAGAATATCGATTAGTTAGCATAATGAGCCACACGCTTAAATTTTTCCTAAGAAAACTTCACAACAGAATTAGACGCAAATGCGAGGAAGATGTCAAAGATACCCAATTTGGTTTTAGAAATGCTATGGCAACCAGGCAGGCAGTTTTTCAAACAAACCTATCCTATTACATAAAATATGTATATGTATGTGTTGTGGACTTCGAAAAGGAATTCGATAAATTACATGTAAAACTATTGCAACTACTAAAAAATATCGGAGTAGATGACAAGGATATTCGTGTCATTAAAAATAACTGAAGTCAAACTGCTATCGTAAAAATTGGAAATAACTACACCAATGAAATCTCCATACAATGAGGAGTCAGACAAGGTTGCATTTTGTCACCAACATTCTTTAATGTTTACTTGGACCTGATATTTAAAAAGGCACTTGAGAGACAACCATATGGAATAAAAATCAACTATGCAAATAAAAATGTAGAAAATATGCGCATAAATATGCACGTGTTTACCCAAAAATATGCAAATATTTTACAAAATATGCATACAAATAAATAAAAAAATCGTAAAATAGTAACAATTTTATTAAAAAAAAAGTGTACATAACTAAATATTTTCTACTATTCATTAAGATTTACATTTATTTTAAGTAACTACATAATTTTTAAGTATAAATAAACTTATTTAGAATTATGGTAACAATAAATGACCAAGTGGTGTTCAAAATTTTCTAACAAAAACTTGTGGCTTCTGTCTGAGTACATATATTTATATATGGAAAAACTTCGTTCAACATCAACTGATGTAACGGGAGCATTTTTCAAACTAACCAAAACATTTGGTTCTAAATTAATTGTTTCCGAAATATTTCCAGCTAGAACACTGACTACTTCAGAAAGAATATGGTAACCTTTATTTTTTTCGAAAATTACCATTTTTTTTCAATATTACCTCTAACGTTCCGACAACATGACGCAAATTCTTTTATTAATGCTGTACTTTCGAACAATGACAGTTTTGGTGATTTTAACTGAGTAATTGTTTTTTGAACAAAACTAAAATTTGATTTTATAAATGAAAGTTCTTGTTGAAGCAAGTTACTCTGAAAAGTTTGTTTAGAATCCAAAAGAGATTGGGAACTTTCATCTATTAACGTATCAATTATGTTCTTTATTTTAACAAAATGATCTGCATAAAAATTAGCTGCTTCTAACCATGTTCCCCATCGCGTTAAAATTGGTTGTGGTGGGAGAGGAATGTTAGGAAGCATTTCTTTATAAAGTTGAATTCTTATAGGAGATTCAAGAAATACTTTTTTGACACTGGATATCATGGTATTTACAAGAGGAAACTTTTTTCGTATTTCCTTTGCAACTCTGTTTAATTCATGCGCTACACAAGTAACATTTATTAAATCTGGGAAAAATATTTTTAAATTTTGTCCTGCTTTCACCATATAAGGAACAGAATCCGATAAAATAAGCAGTAATTTATTAGAAGGAATAGGACTAGAAGAATAGTCGGAAGAAAAAAAGGTTGCTAATGTTTCTTGTATAAAACGCGAAATTGTTAAAGCATTTGTTTTCTCAAGTTGCTGGCATGAAATAAGATGAGATTTTGGTAAGGTATCTTCTTTAAGAATACCAATCAATAAATGAGCAATATACTTTCCTGAGGAATCAGTGGTTTCGTTTACAGATATGTAAAAATAATTATCTGCAATTTCTTCCTTAATATTAATTAACACCGACGAGTATAGCCCGTTCACATTATTTCTTCTTAGAGACCGATCACTTGGAACATTAAGTTTGCAATATTTTTTTAGAAACGAACTAAAATTTACATTTGCTAATTTTGAAAGCGGTATGTTTGCAGACACTAATGCGCGACACAAGTCTTCATTAAAAGTTTCTTGCTCATCTAATTTTTTTGAAGTAGATTGGAAACATTTAGCCATTGAAGTTTGATGTTTTCCTCATATTTTTCCTTTTTTTGCAATGTGTGAAGCAGTTCTCACATGTTGGTCTATCTGAAATTTCTTCTCACATGCTATCTGTAAATAAAAATAAAAACCTTTATTTCAACCCAACCTTTAAAATATAAAAATATACAAGGTGTTTTTGGTTAATCAAATAACTGGTTTGGAAAAAAAAAACACTCGCTAAGTGTTTTAAATGCAGTATTAATCCACAAATTAGTTTTTGTTACTAACCATTAGTACATCATATAACTTATTTTAAAATTCAACAAAAGTTTTTTTTTTGTTAATTCAATTACAATAAAAATAATTGTGTTTTAGAATAGCTGACTTCATAAAAAAAAGTAAAGGAGAAAAATTTTTCTAAATACACACCATTGTATTGTACCATGGATAATTTTTTTTCACTAAAGGAAGCTATTTTTCATTTAAAAACAACATACGAGTACTAAATTTCAAGTAAATACGTTTATTGGTTTTAAAGTTATTGTTGTTATTAACTAAAAGAATTTAATTTTTTTTTAATTTTAACACCCTGTATCTCGAAAAGTAAATAAGTTTGTCCCATCATTAACTATATCGTTTTGTTCAATTTTTCGAGAAGTATCTCCAGTCAAACGTTGTAAGTGTCATTTGGAAACACCCTGTATGTATGAAATATTAGATATTTAATAGAAAATATTAGATACTTACAATTTTGCCACAGACTGAACAGTAGATTTTTCCCATATCCATAGACAGCTCTTTATAAGGTTTAATCCAAGTTGAAGCACTGGTTGTTTTAGGCATTATAAAATCACAATCTTCCTTTTTGTTACGCACAACGAGTGTTAACGCTTTGAATATCAAAACAAAAATGATTTACAAATCTGAGCATCAAATTAGAAATGTTTAGGTACCTAATTCAATAAACTGGGAGATTTTGGAAAATCCCTAAAATAAGGAACAAAACTATTAGCCGTTTACCTGCTGTTAAGATACAATAAATTGTAGATAGATTTGGGGATTAGATCATAAAATGCAAATGAGCGAACCCTTAGCGATTATCCAATAATTGAATGCCTAAGTGACCGAGACTTTCTAAGAATGTTGAGGGTTATTTAAATTGATCTTCTTTGAAATTGTAAATGTTTTGTATTTGTAGAAATTACGTACTTAGATCATTGCTTGATTAAAATGACTAGAAAATTTTATACAAGAATTGAAATAAATTGGTATGTTTAAAAATTTTCAAATACAGTATAAAAATCTGAACTTTTATGCACTTTATGCAAACTTTTATACAAATATGCCAAAATATGAAATATTTGCATAAAATATGCACAATATGCAATATGCATATTTGCCGAAGTCTAGTGATTAGATATGCAGACGATACAATGATTCTGTCAGATTATATTGAAGGTCTCCAAATTCTGCTTGATTGTATTCACGAGGAAGAACAACAAATGGGCATTAAAATTAACTTAAATAACATCAAATTTTTAGTCCTGACCCACATCCCGATGCAAAGCTTCCATTAAACGGAGTCCAAGTTAAGTAAGTTAACAAAATGACATATTTGGGTACTGTGGTAACGGACCAACTAGATCCAGACATAGAAATAAAATGTAGAGTAGTAATGACTAAAACTACTTTTATGAAAATAAAGTCATTTATTTGCAATAATCATTTTTAGATCTAAGATAAAAAATGGTTAAGTGCTATAAAAGTCCGTACTTTATGCATTAAAAATTTAAGCATTGGAAATGTGAGTTCATAGACCAATGCTGAAGATACCTTGTACAGCAAGGAAAACTAATGAAGAACTAAGAAGTACGGAGAAGTGTTAACAAAGATAGAAACTGCTAAAGACTGTTAAACATCAAAAAATGTCTTATCTAGGACATATAGTAAGGGGAAGTCGATATAAAATATTACAACTAATCCTTAAAGGTAAAATAGAGGGCAGTAAAGGTGTAGGAAGAAAATGGGTTTCTTGGTTGAGGAAAATTTGGAAATAAAATCGGATGTCAAATGTGGGATATTTATTCCATATTGTAGAAGATCGAGAAGCCTTCGAAATGGTGATCGCCAACGTCGGATAATTCTGATATGGCACGCCAAAAGGATTTAGATTTATATATAGATTATATATAATTTTCATATCGCTACTGTCAATATCTTTGCTTTGAATATATCTACAAGCTCTTTATGTTCTTCTTCTGAGGGTGCCTATCCGTTCCGAACGTTGGCAATCATTCTGGCTATTGTAACGAGAATGTTACTATAACATTCCGTAAACATTTTTTAAATAAATTTTAAAATTTCAATCCTCTTAATGATTTTCTGAATCTTAAAATTTAAGTTGGTATGAAACAGCAACACCAAGCGTCCAAGTTTGAAATCATAGTTTATCTAGCTCAAATAGAGTACCCGAAGCGCACTTCTGTTTGAACTTCGGAGGGAGAAACTTGAGTCCAAGGTTGGGGCAAGACGTGGCGTGGCTTTTGGAATTTAACAGTTTTTTTATGAAGAAGTAATAGGAAGTTTTAGTTTAGGTTTTTTTTTGTTTGGAGTGTCCTGTTTGGTTTATAGCCACTGTGAACCCCTACCTTTGGGACTCAAACAGAAGTCGGGGGGGGGGGGAG
Organism: Diabrotica balteata; assembly: GCA_918026665.1. Classification (NCBI taxonomy): domain Eukaryota; kingdom Metazoa; phylum Arthropoda; class Insecta; order Coleoptera; family Chrysomelidae; genus Diabrotica; species Diabrotica balteata. The sequence goes on from OU898280.1 coordinate 48,594,615, forward strand.
AATTTGCTTCTGTTTTTTTTTAATAATTCGAAGAATAAGAAGTACCTATTAAGTTGAAGTCCGGTTATACGTAGCTGCTCCCCAGAGGTCCAGATCTGACCTTCCGATTATGAAACAAATTTTAGGAAACCAGCGATAATTATATCCCTTAAAATATAATAAATCTGGATTAAGTTTATGTCTTAGATTTATTTTTTTTACCTATAATATTTTTTGTATAATTTTTTTTAATTTTGGGAAACCAGAGGGAATTATCTCCCTTAAAATATAATAAATCTGGATTAAGTTTATGTCTTATATTTAT
>OU898280.1:48595418-48620670 GCA_918026665.1 Diabrotica balteata
TAGATATTAAAAAATGGTCACAGGAAACTGGATTTATTTCTTCAACATCTAAAACTAAATATATAATATTTTTTAAAAACAAAGCTAGTACACCAATCTCAGTATATCTACATAACCAATCACTACAATAAAAAGATTTGCTAAAATTACTAGGAGTTACTTTTAACAGAAAGTTAAATTGGAACTCCCTTAAACTATTGCGGACGATATTAATAACTTCTCTGCATTATTGGCATGGGACGGATTAGACTACACGTATAACAGTAATCAGTACCCAATAATAATCACCAATAACTTATTCAAGCCCAAAAATGGAAAGAACACCTCTAAGTGGAAAACGAAGGAAGCAAATTGAACTTTATTTGAAGATATTGTAGAAAAACATGTCGCAAACTGTAAAATATCCAACAATATTGACACAGACATAGAAACCTTCTTCAGCATCATCTCAGATGCCGCCGAGGTAACCATTAAAAAAGTGCGCTTGTTACAAAACATAAACCAGTTCCGTGGTGGAATGAACAATGTAAAACATCGATTGAGGCTTCCAAAAAAGCCTTTAACAAATACAAAAGACATAAACACTTAACAATAAAATATAATTTTAAAAACTTAAAGCTAAAGCTCAGCTAACAATAAAAACTTCAAAAGAAAGTGGTGGGCTTAATTTGTGTTGTAACAAAAATGGCTTAATGTAACCAAAAATGGATTGGCTGGAGCACCAATATAACAAGAATGTGTAGTGTAGCAATAGGGTAAACTCTAAAATGTACCTTGATACACCAACGAACTAATATGTGGAATAACAGAAGATGAAAGGGAGTAGATAGAAATAAATTATGTGAAAGAAATAAATCAAGGGTAAATATGAATTTTAAAATATAATAAAATTAATGCTGGCTAGCGACTATGCAGGAGAATGACCACTTGACAATCAAAGAGGGATTCGGCCAATTTGCATGCCCTACAGAGACCGTAAGATGTAAGAATTAATGACTAGAAACTACCAAGAAATAAACAGAAGAAAGATAAAGTTGCTCTAATGAATATTTGGGCGCCAGGAAGTTAAATGGTTTCTTCCGAGATATCTTGTATTGCTGAAATATTAAAGGATAGGTACCAAGTGAAATCTTAAATTGTTTTAACCCAACTTTAATAAAGACCTATTTTATGTACAAATTATTTAACCCCTTATATTTAACAATATAACCCACCACCTCTTATGTACAATTAACTAATCTATATTTACAGTAAAACCCTAAATACAATGATAAAACAGTTTCCCCTTTCCCAAATGTACCTATTTATGTGAAATGTTGACTAAGATTATGCAATAGTTAAATATATAATATAAAATGAAATATAATAATATAACGTTACAATTATCAAATAAATGAAATAAACCTCTCCAGATATGTGTGCACACTATAACCTGATAACGAGAGAGTCCAGGGGAGTTACAACCTCAACCCTTGGTGGACAATAAATGTTTTACTAAATTTACAATGACTATTATTTTATAAAAATGAATGTAATTATTATTAAGTATATATTTTGAAAAAAAATTGAAAATGAAATAAAAGTTAAACCTTGAAGAGGACGTTAAAAAGTTGCTACAAATATTTAAATCGACAAAAAAATATTAGTTCTTCCTGTTAGTTTCTGCAGGTTTCCCTCGAGATCCTCTGGAAGAACTAGTCGCAGGTGGGTGATACGCCAAACCTGGACACCATATAAAAAAAGGTACTTTCAAATTAAGTCCTTACAATTCTTCTCAATCCAATTAAATAAAAATGACTGCTTGTCTTCCAATTCCCAAAAAAATTAAATAAAAAGTTTTTCCTTTCCCCCCAGACCTGCACTGGATTCCTGACGTAGGCTAAAAAACACAGTTGTGTTACTAAAAATCCTTTGTTTGTACAAGAAAGTAAAAAAGAACCAAGAAAGGTCAAAGTTGCTTTTAAATTGACGCAAAAACTATGGTTTCTGAAAAAAAAAATAACCTTGGAATTTAGATTTGACAATGTTTGAACGGATAAATTAAATAGATGATTTTTACGGAAGCTATATACATCATAGAATGGGACAAAAAAAACAAGGAAATATTAGCCGGTTTAACGGTATGGAATTGAAATAAATAATTGTTGGCTTTCATCCTCGTAAAGAAATAAAATTTGATGTTATTATAAAAATTTATTACTTGTAATCTGTTTAGGTATTTATGAAATGAATGAAATAGTACATAGAAGATAACAGATAGATAGATAGGTGGATCAGACTATATTTTGAGAGAGGATTATAAATAGATTTAAATTTCACCAACAATGGCGGATGATAGGACGTGTTTTTACATATAATTTATTTGTAATTTAACTTACCGACTGAGAGTGATCCCAACTTAATGTATTTTCACCAAAAACCAAAAACAAAATAAAATAACCAACTGGGTTTTCTTCCACAAAATAATAGTTTCTTCCAAATAAAATAAAACTTAAACCAAACTCTTAAACGAGGGACTCTCTCAGTCGCCTGAATACGCCTGTTCAACTCAAGGAATTCCAAGCAAGTGCCGGTCTGATGGCGCTAACGCTGTTACCACGATCAGAGGCGTAGACAGAGGGCGTGATTTATTGCCAACTTTAAAAAATAAAATTTACCGAAGTTATTTAAATGTTTGGTTTAAGAATATTTTGAAATGAATTTAATTTGTAATTAAATTAAAGGATTCCAGTGACAAAGCAGTAAATGGGTATTCAAGTAACGGACTCGTTACATTCCCCTCTTACTTGGAGAAAAAAAATTTTTAAAGTGAAAAAATTTTTTTTTTCTTTTACTTGACTGATTGGTTAGATGTAGGTTAACCAATACTTTAACCATATGTGGAGCAATCAAGAATCGAGAAAAAAAATATATAAACATATATAAAAATTATAGCCATGGCACCAATTTGCCAAATACAGCTATTATATTAACTCACTATAATATTTCCAAAAAAAATCTACATCGATTCACACGATTATAATTAACCACAGATTATGAGTGATGTAGAGATAAAGAAATGGTTTCATCTAAGGATACCCATACTACACATACTATTTAGAGTGAAATTAAAGTAAAGTAAGACTCTAACATAGCATAGTATAGACTAGTAATACAAGTGCTCAATACAAATAATCCAAAATAATGTGAAATCGGACCCTGGTTCCAAAATTGACTCATCAATGGACAACAGATTTATAGGAGAGCATATCCAAGGAATAATCAATCAGGCAAATAGGTGGACCGATACACAATAATAAGTAACAATAAGAAATACCAAACGTATATAAAACAATATACGTAACAATAAAAATACTAAACGTATATAAAACAATATAAGTGTCGAATTGGATGGTAATCCAAAATTGACCATACAGTGGACAACAGATTTATAAAGTAGCATATCCAAAGATAATCAATCAGGCAAATATTGAGCCAATTCACACTATAACCAAATAACCAAATAGGGTAGGTCCACATATACCCACATCCGGTAGTATGTGCCTAACCTAAAACTCATCAAATAAATTATTGGATCCAAATGTGGGACTAACGGCCTAAACAAAAGGACAGCCATAAAATCGATTCCATCCTGATGATATGCCATCAGTACATTTAGGATCCAAAGTAAAGACCAAAAATAAAAACTAGGAGGTGTTTATAAATTCAATCATTTTAGAAAATGCAAAGCTAAACAACTTGAGCTCAAAAGGGTAGAGTACCAAAGCATGTGAACTGCTGTGGTAACTTCTTACAACAAAATTAACTTGTGCTGATATTCGATAACTATAGCAGGTAGCTACAACAAATTTATAAGAATATCTAACATAAGATCACTAAAAGGAGTTAATTTGACAGTAAACTCTAACAACCGTAGCAAAACAGTAAGAGTTAAGGTAGAAGTAATAACAAAACAGAACATCAAGAACGAGTAGACCAATTTCTGAAGAAACTGCAAATTTATAAGTCGTTCTGATATTAATAAAAGGAAAGAAGTGAAAATAACTATAAATGGTCATTTGTTGCCAAAATATGAAATACTATTCATAACTGTAATCTAAACTTGCTAACTGTAAAGGGAATATGTCATGGATTGCTTCCTCCAATAAACTATATAAGTAAGAATAATAAATCAGCTAAGGAACAATTCAGTTATTAGACCAAAGTCTGAAAATATTAAGGAGCTAAGGAGCTAATAAAATATTAAGGAGCTAAAATATTAAGCTAAATATTCACATCCTAATTAACATTAACAATGGAAGACATTCTACTGCCTAGATAACTGTACAACTTGTCATGAAAATGGTGAATTCCGAAATTCATTGAACAACTGTGGCCACTAATTGAACTAAAACTTCGAACCCACGTATTCATTCACATATACACAGGCAGAATAATCTAAATAATATAGGAGTGTCCTAAAATTATGCATACTGATTGTCTATATAAATTCCTAATGACTGATTTAAAAAACATCCCACATAGCAAATCGAGATACATGTTACTATAAACTAGTCATGACCAATAAACTTAATCCAAATACATAAAAAATTACAACTTCTTTCCAAACTGGCAAAACAAGTAAGTAAAATGGGAAGAAAGTGATACAACACATAAACATATAGCACAGTATAGTAGCATTACAATATTTAGTTCCATACCAGTGCAACACCTAATATAAGTAAAAATCTCTAATGGCTTTAATAAATTTAACTTATTATAAATAAATACTAATCAAATTATAAACTGTAGATATTCCAAATCTGGTGATTAATAGCAAAAATCTAAGAAAATACCCAAATCGTAACCAAACCGAGCCAAAACAATAACAATCATAGGAATAAGTTAACTTAATAGATATTAAGTTAATCTTCCTCTGAAGATGAAGATGCTGCCTCATCTGTTGTATTATCAGGGAGTAAATCCTTTATATGAAATTGACCAATTCGTCTATTTGTCGAATTGTCTTTTAATTCATATACTAAAGGAGATACTACCCTAACGACAGTACAGGGAACATATTTCTGACAAAACTTAGCAGAAATGGCATCACCTTTATTTGATTTTACAAAATTCCGTTTCAAAACTCGATCGCCCACAAAAAATCGCAAATCTCGCTTCCTCAAATTATACTGATGCTGATTTCTAAGGTAAGAAGCTTTTAACTTCTTCCTAATGTCAGCAAATATTGGAGGTAGGTTTTGGAGATCTTCCATACGGTGAAGTTTCTCAGAAATTTGAGGAAGAGTTGTCGAATTTTCAGAAATTAAACCAAAATAATCACCTGACAGTGGAACATGCCTACCAAAATTAACATAAGCTGGAGAACACTGAGTGATTTCATGAACAGAAGTTCGAATGGCTTGAGCAACTGAATGGATGTACTTATCCCAAGCTCTATGATCACTGTAAGTGTAAGATCGAAGAGCAGTAACAATGCTACGATTTACACGTTCAGTGTGGTTAGCTTGCGGATGATAAGCTGCATTGTAGAATATCTTTTGGACCTTATATTTACTTAATAGATCTTTAAAAGCTTTAGAAACAAATTGTGGACCATTATCACAAGATACTATTTGGGGAATACCAAATAGTAAGAACACTTGTTCCTCTAAGAACTTCAAAATGGCTGGAGTTGTAGCCTTACGCAGAGGACAAACTAAAGGAAATTTGGTGAAGTAGTCTACAACTACCAAACAATATGTGTTACCTAAATAACTGCGTGGATATGGTCCAATAAGGTCTAAAGAGATCATTTGCCATGGAAAATTAATGTTCCTAAACGAACCCATTAATCCAGCTTGAGGTAGGGTACTTGGCTTGCATGTTGCACAAACTCTACATCTAGAGATGTATTTCTTAACTGAGTTGCGCAAACCAGGCCAGTAATATAACTCAGCTATTTTACTAAACGTTTTATAAAAGCCAAAGTGACCTGATGTCACATCATCATGAAAAGTTCTTAAGACTTCATCCCTATTTGATGTTGGGACTACTATCTTCCAATCAGACATATTCGATAGAGATTCAACCGGACTGATAACATGTTTATAGAGGATATTATTCTCCACCTTGAAATCAGGATACCTAGTAGGTTCTTGGGTGACATTATGAATCATCTTTCGATACCAATTATCTGGAGATAAAGTGGACAGATCTAAAAGATTGATATCGAATGTACGTGACAACGCGTCTGCAACCACAACACCATTGGCTTTGCGATGAACAATATTATAATCAAAAACAGAAAGCCTACAAATCCAACGGGACAAACGTTGTGACGGATTTTTCATGGAATGTAACCATAATAAAGAACTATGATCTGTGATGATAGTAAACTTACGACCCTCAAGATAGTACCGAAAGGCATCAAGACCATGGATAATTGCAAGAAGTTCTCTCTCTGTGGTGGAATAATTTTTCTGTGCTTTATTGAGCTTTTTGCTGGTATAAGCTATTGGATGTTCCGAACCATCCTTCATTTGAAATAGTACACCACCTGAAGCAGTGTTGGAACAATCTGTCATGAGATAGAAATGCTCTTTAAAATTCGGAGACGTCATGACAGGAGCACTAGTAAGAGCTTCTTTTATACGCCGGAAAGCATCATCGGCTTCTGAAGTCCATGTAATGGTTTGGCCTTTTTTCCTATTTTTAAGGAGGTCTGTAAGTGGGGATAACAAAGTAGAATAAGACGGCACAAACCGACGATAATATCCACACATACCTAATATCCTACGGACTTGAGTAGTAGTCTTAGGTATAGGAAAATCTTTGATAGCTGTAACTTTATCAGGATCAGTCCTTAAACCTTTACTATCGACTACATATCCTAAAAATTTAAGACTAGGACGACAAAACTGACATTTATCTAAATTAATAGTTAAATTAGCCTCTTTGAGACGTGAAAACAACTTATCCAAAATTTCCATATGAAGAGAAAAATCAGGAGTGACAACCAAAATGTCATCCAAATAATAAAAAACATAGGGCTCTAACTGAGGACCAATGACTAAATCCATCAGACGACACATTGTCTGAGGAGCTGAAACAAGACCAAAAGGCATAGTGACAAACTGAAATAATCCTTTCCCACTAACTGCAAAAGCTGTATACTTTTTACTTTCCTCATTCAAAGGAATTTGTAAAAAGGCTTTAGATAGATCGATAGAAGAAATATACCTAGCATTCTGAAGTTTACTGAGAATGACGTCTATTCGGGGAATAGGATAAGCATCCCGATTTGTAGTAATATTATTCAACTTTCGACCATCGAAGCAAACCCTAAAAGATCCATCCTTTTTCTTGGTTAACCACAAAGGACTACAGTAAGAAGACGTGGAAGGTTCAATGATATTCAACTCTAACATGGAATCAATTTCCTTTTCCAAGTCAACTTGCCAAGCCTGAGGAATAGGATACTGATATTGTCTAAAAGGTGTGGTATCTCCCACTTCGATAGTGTGAGATATTAAGGATGTACGACCTAACTTGTCTTTCGACGAAAGAGTTGTAAATTTAGAGATCATATTCTCTAATTGCCTTTGTTCAGAACTGGATAAACTAGTAAAATCCTGAATAGCACTAAGTAAGGACAGATTAAATTGAGAAATAGAAAAGGAAAAATTAGAACAATTTAATGTGCTATTAAAAGCATTTAAGAAATCCATACCTAAAATTATAGAATTCTGAACTGAAGGAATAATATAGAATGTAATTTGTTTACATAAATCTGCTACTGTGATTTCAGTTTCAAATTTGCCTGTAATAGACTGAACTGTACCATCTGCAGTAGACACTTGCAGAGAAGAAATGGGCATAATAGAAATCTCAGCATTTTTCAGTAAAGCTAATGAATGTGAACCTATCACAGAAATGTTCGAGCCACTATCTAAAAGAGCTAAACAAGATTGTCCTAAAATCTTAATAGGAAGATAAGGTCTATTATCATTATGTTTTCTCACTAATAAAGAATTCAAATCAAAACAATCATTATCTGATTGGTCAAAAACTTTAGATGGTACTAAACTAAACTTATTATCTCTACCTACACAATCAGAGGATGCAATAGGCAAACAAGAAGAATCAGAAATCAAAGAATCCTCCTGAATTGTGGTAGATTCTGGTATAGATATTGGAACTACTACACTGCTACTATTATGTCTATTATTAAAATTTGGGAAGATATTTGGGGAAGATAATCTATGCAAATCAAAGTTATTAAATCAAATATTGAAAAGTTACTTCTTGGAATGACTTGGTGTGGTGTGTGTTGGTTTTTTTTTTGGAACAACCCCTTTCCCTTTCCGACTGGAAGATGGGTTTGGGTGACTTGACGTGGTTGGACCAGTGACTTCGTTTGATGCAACGGTTTGATTCCCTGATGGGGGTGTGGACGGAGAAACGCTCAGGGGACGGACCTCCGATCGTTCGTTTCCCGAACACCTAAAACAATTGCGTTTGAGGGTATTTTCTTTACCACAACCGTGGCAGAAAATACGGGTACGAGGGATGCCGCAATCATAAAAAGTATGGCCAGACTCAAGACAATTCCAGCACACTACAGAACTTAATGTGGAGATATTACGTTCCTGACCTTTGGATTGCCAAGAACGGTGTTTGAAAGAATTTTGATGACCGAAAGAGTCAGAAGAGTGTTTAGAAGTGGTTGGAGGTTGAGAAGACCAAGATAAAGTTTCCTCCAAACGTTTACACTTCTCGGTAATATCAGCTATACTAGTGATATCTACAAGGGCCAACTGCTGATGATAGAATGGCAATAGACATTTGAGGATGATCTTAATCTTTGCAGAATCTGTCAGAGGTGTTTCAAGGCGACTACACATACCTAAAATAGTATTAATGAACATCGTAACAGACTCGTCTGGCTTCTGTTTACGATTTTTAATTTGGTCTAGAAGGTCATCTTGAAATGAATATGGAAGAAAATCAGATTTAAGTTTCTGAGCCAAATCAGACCAATTAGAAAAGTTAGTGCGGTTATTCATAAACCACGTAAAAGCTGTGCCTGTAAACAACTCAGCAGAAGCTGCAAAAAGGTCATCCTCACTCACTCCTCTTGATATGCGAAGACATTCCACCCTATCCAAAAAAGAAATTACTTGGTCATAATGACCTTCACCAGAAAATGTAATCCCCCATTTATGTACCTGAACGGGTTTGGGGTGTAGAAATGAGTTAGCTGCTTGGACAGAAGAAATAGGAGTTGATGTAGCAATGGGATTTACTCGTGAATCAAGTTCACCCTCTAGGCTAAGAATTCGGATTGAAATTGAGCGCTTATAAGTTTGCTGCTCCTCATTCGAACAAGACAATAAATGAATACGGCCTGAGACATGAGCTAGACGTGATATCAGCCTGGAGTATAGGCTATCTTGGACAGTCCCTCTAAAATCGGATATCCTTTTAGCCAAATCATCCATAGTCTCATCAATCTCTTCTTGTTGTTCCAAAAAGGGAATACTGGTGGCAGAAATTTGTCGAAAGCTCCTATTTCCTTCTTCTTGCCTTAGAGCTCCACGCAATATCTTGCGTTTTAAATCCACATTGGAAGACGCATCAATGGGTATATCCCTAATTCTCAACTCATAGTCCAATTCCTTCACTAACAAATGTTCTACCTTGAATGCAGACATTATGAAAATAAATAAATAGATGAATAGGTAGAATAGACACGGAAATAATATACTCACACTCCACAAAATCAACCGAATAATAATATAAAGTTTTCAAAAAAGAATAAATAAATATGTACCAACACACCACAAAATCAATCCAAAAATAATTTCAAGTTATTCACAAAAATTTCAAAATGGTTAAGTAAGTTAAGTAATATAACACAATCCTTGAAGCAACACACAATGGTTTCAACAAGTATATGGTTACCAAATAATTGAATATAAAAAAAAACCCACCAATATTGGCTAATATATATATAAATATAGTAATATCTAAATTAATAAATTCTTATAGTTCAATAATAGTAAAATAGATTGTTAATTGTACACAATGAGATTAAAAGGTGAGGGTTTAAATATGAATATACGTAAACTACAGCAATACAAGTATATCTATGAATGTAAATCTAATAATAAAAACAATAAATAAATAAAGAAGTTAAAAAAAATGAACAAAGAGCAACAGGAACAAATTAGAAATAATAAAGAATATTTTGCAAAGAGAAATATACTTCAGAATGTACGGTCTGAACTGAGAAAAGGCCCCACGTTGGGCGCCAATGTAACAAAAATGGCTTAATGTAACCAAAAATGGATTGGCTGGAGCACCAATATAACAAGAATGTGTAGTGTAGCAATAGGGTAAACTCTAAAATGTACCTTGATACACCAACGAACTAATATGTGGAATAACAGAAGATGAAAGGGAGTAGATAGAAATAAATTATGTGAAAGAAATAAATCAAGGGTAAATATGAATTTTAAAATATAATAAAATTAATGCTGGCTAGCGACTATGCAGGAGAATGACCACTTGACAATCAAAGAGGGATTCGGCCAATTTGCATGCCCTACAGAGACCGTAAGATGTAAGAATTAATGACTAGAAACTACCAAGAAATAAACAGAAGAAAGATAAAGTTGCTCTAATGAATATTTGGGCGCCAGGAAGTTAAATGGTTTCTTCCGAGATATCTTGTATTGCTGAAATATTAAAGGATAGGTACCAAGTGAAATCTTAAATTGTTTTAACCCAACTTTAATAAAGACCTATTTTATGTACAAATTATTTAACCCCTTATATTTAACAATATAACCCACCACCTCTTATGTACAATTAACTAATCTATATTTACAGTAAAACCCTAAATACAATGATAAAACAGTTTCCCCTTTCCCAAATGTACCTATTTATGTGAAATGTTGACTAAGATTATGCAATAGTTAAATATATAATATAAAATGAAATATAATAATATAACGTTACAATTATCAAATAAATGAAATAAACCTCTCCAGATATGTGTGCACACTATAACCTGATAACGAGAGAGTCCAGGGGAGTTACAACCTCAACCCTTGGTGGACAATAAATGTTTTACTAAATTTACAATGACTATTATTTTATAAAAATGAATGTAATTATTATTAAGTATATATTTTGAAAAAAAATTGAAAATGAAATAAAAGTTAAACCTTGAAGAGGACGTTAAAAAGTTGCTACAAATATTTAAATCGACAAAAAAATATTAGTTCTTCCTGTTAGTTTCTGCAGGTTTCCCTCGAGATCCTCTGGAAGAACTAGTCGCAGGTGGGTGATACGCCAAACCTGGACACCATATAAAAAAAGGTACTTTCAAATTAAGTCCTTACAATTCTTCTCAATCCAATTAAATAAAAATGACTGCTTGTCTTCCAATTCCCAAAAAAATTAAATAAAAAGTTTTTCCTTTCCCCCCAGACCTGCACTGGATTCCTGACGTAGGCTAAAAAACACAGTTGTGTTACTAAAAATCCTTTGTTTGTACAAGAAAGTAAAAAAGAACCAAGAAAGGTCAAAGTTGCTTTTAAATTGACGCAAAAACTATGGTTTCTGAAAAAAAAAATAACCTTGGAATTTAGATTTGACAATGTTTGAACGGATAAATTAAATAGATGATTTTTACGGAAGCTATATACATCATAGAATGGGACAAAAAAAACAAGGAAATATTAGCCGGTTTAACGGTATGGAATTGAAATAAATAATTGTTGGCTTTCATCCTCGTAAAGAAATAAAATTTGATGTTATTATAAAAATTTATTACTTGTAATCTGTTTAGGTATTTATGAAATGAATGAAATAGTACATAGAAGATAACAGATAGATAGATAGGTGGATCAGACTATATTTTGAGAGAGGATTATAAATAGATTTAAATTTCACCAACAATGGCGGATGATAGGACGTGTTTTTACATATAATTTATTTGTAATTTAACTTACCGACTGAGAGTGATCCCAACTTAATGTATTTTCACCAAAAACCAAAAACAAAATAAAATAACCAACTGGGTTTTCTTCCACAAAATAATAGTTTCTTCCAAATAAAATAAAACTTAAACCAAACTCTTAAACGAGGGACTCTCTCAGTCGCCTGAATACGCCTGTTCAACTCAAGGAATTCCAAGCAAGTGCCGGTCTGATGGCGCTAACGCTGTTACCACGATCAGAGGCGTAGACAGAGGGCGTGATTTATTGCCAACTTTAAAAAATAAAATTTACCGAAGTTATTTAAATGTTTGGTTTAAGAATATTTTGAAATGAATTTAATTTGTAATTAAATTAAAGGATTCCAGTGACAAAGCAGTAAATGGGTATTCAAGTAACGGACTCGTTACAGTGTCCAGTATAAACAGTGGGACCCCTATGAAATGCGGAAGAAAGTCAAAAAATGATCTGGAATTCCGGCTTATAATAAAATCACTGAACTAAAGAAAGATAATAGAATAATCACAGATGATCTAGAAATAGCAGAATAATTTGCTATTACGTATAAAAATAGATATAATACAAGCAATTATACTAATAATTTTATTAACTTTAAACAGAACGAAGAATGCAATGTAATTATACTGTTTGTAGATGACACAGATGCTTTAAACACCAAATTTAATAAAAATGAATACAAAGATGCATTAAACTCATTCAAAGAGACTAGTGAGGGTCCAGACAATCTCAATGGTTTTTTTTAAGCATTTACCTGAGAATGCACACAATCATCTTCTTAACATATTTAATATTATTTGGACAGAACAGAAATTTTCAACAGCGTGGAGAGATTCTATTATAATACCAATATTAAAACCAAAATGTCCCAAAACAGATCCTAAGTGTTATAGACCAATTGCACTAACATGTACTGCATGCAAGCTGTTAGAAAAAATGGTCAACCGTCGTCTCCTCTGGACACTTGAAGATCGAAATATTATTAATTCAGAACAAAGTAGTTTCAGACAAAATACATCAACTTAAGACATTATTATAGACCTAGAAAGCAGTGTACATGAAGCCTTCTTCCTTAATCAAAAATTTATTGGAATATTCTTCAATATTGAAAGAGCCTTTGATACAACTTGGCGCCACCGTATCATCAAATTACTGTACGATTTAGAAATTGAAGGACGTTGCCTTGCATTTATAAAAAAACTTCTTATATAAAAGATATATACAAGTTAGAGTAAATGGTTACTTATCGTCAAAGTGGAATTAGATAATGGCATTCCTCAGGGAACTTCCACTTAAAGGCCGCTTATATGCTGACGATCTCGTAATATTTGGTCAAAGCAAAAACTTAAACATCCTCTCACAATTTGCACAGAGTTTCTTGTTAGATATTGAAAAATGGTCACAGGAAACTGGATTTATTTTTTCAACAACTAAAACTAAATATATAATATTTTCTAAAAACAAATCCAGTACACCAATCTCAGTATATCTATATAAGCAATCACTACAATAAAAAGATTTGCTAAAATTACTAGGAGTTACTTTTAACAGAAAGTTGAATTGGAAAGAATTGGAAACGTTTGATTGAGGAAGTCAATAGTTGCTTTAGGGCCGATTGTTCGAACGCTAATCAAAACTTGATTGTAATCAAATATTTAATTACAATCAAATACTTCATAGCGCTATCAAAGTTATTAAAAATTGCTTAATATTATTATTATTGATTTGTAAATAAAAACATTAAATTAACATCAGAAAGAGTTTAATTATGATTTGTTTTTAAATTTGTTGTTAAATTAAAACGGGAAATAATCAAACTGAATTATATAAATCAGTCAACATAACCTCAAAATTACGTATTTGATTTTAATTAAATATTTGATTACAATCTAGTATTGATTAGTGTTCGAACAATCGGCCAATAGAGTTGTGAGCCGAACACTTATCCTCTTAGAAATAAACCTCCTGAAAATTAACGAAAAGTCGTCAAACTGCCGGTTTGATCTCATTCTTTAAAATTGTAAATATTTTAGCCCATTTAGGTTTCCATAAATAAACAATGGACCGACAATACGGTCGCCTAACATCCCAGTCCAAACATTTAACTTTTGCAGATATTGCGTTCGCACTGCAACATTGAGGTACTTATTTTTCCGAGAATAATATTGCAGAATAATATATGCAACGGATGGATTGTGTTTTTTAAGTAATGGAAATGAAGATTCGTTAGAAAATAAAATATTTTCAAAAATTGTACATTTTTATTCTGTTTATCTAACATAAATTCACAAAACTCCATCCGCCTAAAGTTATCTTCCGGAAAAAGTTCTTGTGTTGGTTGTATCTTAAAACAGTGATACCCATTCCTTTTAAGAACTCGCTGGATAGTTCCAGCATTCACGTTAACTTCCCTAGCAACTTGTATAATATTGCGGGGTTCACTAGCTTCCTCAAAAGCACAAATATCAATATCACTGTTTTGACTATCCCCATCGACAGGTCTAACACTTGGTTTATTAACTTCATGACACTTTCTACAACTGTTTACACATTCCGAAGTTTGAAAATATGAAATGGTATTTTTAACTGTTTTAACGCGTGGTGGGGGGCTATTTTCGAAAGTAACAATAAATAAATCAATTTATTCGCGTATCGAATTACCCTGAAAGTACCATGTTACAAGTTACACTTTTTCTTGGATGGTATACAACGTAATACGCATTTTATTAATTACTTGTTTATTTTTTCAGAACTTCATTTGAAATTTTTTATGTCAATGTGACAATTACGACAATTCGTACCTTCTGTGAAATGAGTATGGAGGTGGAAACTTGTAACATGTCACAGCGATTGCCATTGTGTTGTATGGTCAATAAAACAATGTCTTGATCTGTATAGTTTTGTCGTTCGAAGCGGCGCATTTGTTAGAGGAGGTCTGTATAAAAACTTAATATCACCATTTTATGACTTATTTGCTTATGTCACCCCATCATTGAACTTTGTTACGAATTGCATAATAAAACGTAAAAAGTATCTTTTAAACTAACTTACATAACACTGCCATACCTTATATTTAAAAAACAAAAACATCAGAAAGCGTTCAAAAATGTAAAAATATACAAGTTGTTCTATTAAAAAAAAGTAGGAATGGTCCTATATATTTGAAAATAATTGTATGGTCTTATCGGCCATGCAACTTTCTCAAAAACTATTATTATTATTCCAGATTTAGCCACACTCTCTCTAAGGGGAACATTTACTCATCTCAGATACCTACGGTATCAAAAGGATTGAGCTCTGGTGGGACTCTTTCCGTGTTATCGAGCCCTAGGTGACTTGGTATGTTGGAGTATCTCCCAGAAATTTTCGTACACATCTGGACTTCGCGAGGAGTACAGCTTTCTCCATGGCCTTATAAAGATGTTCATTTAGACCCAGCTGTTTAATGTTCGCTAGGAGGTTTTTGGGAATAACACCAGTAGTAGATAGAACAATAGGTAGTGTCTGGGTACTTTCCATTCTCCATTGTCTCCTGATTTGTATTTCTAGATCTCTGTACTTGGCGATATTTTCGTTGTATTTAACACCTAAATTATTGGTGTTGGGTATCGCCACATCAATAAATGTGGTTTGTCTAGTAAGTTTATTAACTAGTATGAGATCCGGTCTATTATGGGCCACTGGTTGGTCTGTAAGCACAGTGAGGTCCCAGTATAGCTTGTAGTTATCATTTTCAACATTCTATCAGGGGCGTATTGATAATAAGGAAGATGGTCGGTTTGGAGAAGTCCCAGTTTGTCAGCTAGTTTTTGGTGGATAATCTTTCCTACTGAGTCATGGCGTTTTTTATCATCAGTACCGACAAATGCCTGGCAGCCACCGGTAATAAATAATAATAATTAATAATAATAAAATAATAATAATAATTATTATCAGAGATCTAGAAATACAAATCAGGAGACAATGGAGAATGGAGAAATTATTATTATTCCAGATTTAGCCATACGGCTCACACTCCCTCTAAGGGGAAATTTCACTCATCCCAGATACCTACGGTATCAAAAGGATTGAGCTCTGGTGGGACTCTTTCCGTGTTATCGAGCCCTAGGTGACTTGGTATGTCGGAGTATCTCCCAGAAATTTTCGTACACATCTGGAGGTCGCGAGGAGTACAGCTTTTTGCATGGCCTTATAAAGATGTTCATTTAGACCCATTTATTATTATTATTATTATTATTATTATTTCGTATCTCTAACGACAAATGAGTAAATGGACTTCATCACACCAATGCTACAACCTGTATAAAAGAGTGTAAAAATAGAAAGACATAGGAGGCAAAGATATAAGGCTAACATATGTTTCACAGAAGCAAAACGTATATTAAAAGAACTCTTTAAGGCTCATCCTCGAAAATCCTAACGGTAAATTTTAGTGGGCTATCTTTATTTCAAAAATTTCTTTCTTTACGAAAATAAAATCTGTTCATGAAATAATATTCTAAAGTTAGTTCAGATACCTCTCTCAAGTCCAGCTCAAAAATGCGATCATCTTTTACTCGAGCTGATTATACAACCGGGACAATCCCTGAAGTGACAGGTTTGGGGCTTACAATAAAACCATAAATTTCTCTTTAGTGGTGTTTTGAGTAAATGGAATAACAGATTAAAGTAATATAATTTACTCAAAAATTTACAATGTAAAAAAGGTACACACACAATTTATTTGTTACTTTTTTACGGAAAAATTGTCTGTCTAAATTTTAACATAGATTATAGTTTACGGAAAATAAAAATTATAAAAACAGATTATAATTATATATCATTAAAAATTGATTACTATCACGATCATTAAAATTGATAAAATGAAACTATAATAATATAGAAATATGTCTGTTTCTTCAGAAGGTGTTTCAAATATAAATTATAATAAAAATCTTGCAATTCTTGTAGCATATTTTCCCACAGTTCCATATAGTTATCAATCTTCTCGAATAAAATATTTTTTGGGGTCCATACCACAAACAAACAGTATACTCTATTCGATATAAATAACAAAACAACTGTCCTTGCACTGGATAGTAATAGGAATCAGTTCTTTTTAAATTTTCTTCAAGGAATGAATAATTAAGTCACGATGTCATTTCCAATTTTGATTTTTAATATTGAATTTGATAGGTTGTGGTTTAGTACACCAAAATTTAATAAAATATAACATGACACAAGGAATAGTTTCAGAATAAGTTTGATGTGTTGTTTATTATCATTCAGTAAGAGACTTATTTACTTATTACAATACTAATCTAACAGACAATTATTATTATCACAATTTACTTATGATTAGTAAACGTCCGCCCTATGCAACTAATTGTCAACAAAGAACGGATTACAAAATTTTAGATATATGAGATTTATGAGGAGCATTTATGAAACTTAGATGTATAATGAGTACTTATTTTAAAAATTTACAACTAAGGATTTAATTTGTTTTATGTAAATATACTCCTAGATCTAGAGAAAGTGGGAGTGCGACAATGGGAATTACTGGCACAGGACCGACAAACATGGAAGGCAATATGATGGAAAATTTAGGTTGTACTTTTAAAAATAAGGCAAATATCGAGCACAAATTTAATATTCAAATTTTACCCAAGTACTTTCACTTTCTACAGCATCATCAGGCGCATCTGAAATAAGCCAAGAAACGTTTTTTTTAATGAAAAAATTAATTAACTTCGCTAAAAATCTCGAAGTTAATCGATAATAAATTTTTTTTGTGATTAACGTTTTAGACTTACTTTGTCAAATTTGGGCTATTCAGCAAGCGCAGATGCCCCTAATGATGCTGTAAAAAAGCGAAAGTACTTGGGCAAGATTTGATTATTAAATTTGTGCTCGATATTTGCCTTAATTTTTCAAAGTTCATTTATTCGAGCATTAAACCTTATATCAATAATTTTAGATGTGACTCAGGTATATGATGTGAACAGAAAGAAACATAAACGCAACTGAAAGAAATTACAGCAGGGCTGCCACAAAGAAGTGTCTTTACCTTTTGTATACGTGTTATATTATTGTCCTAGAAAGTAATACAATTGCAACATTTACCGATGATACTGCTATCATAGCAATATGAAAAACCAGCGAGGAAGCGACAAAGAAATTACACAAATGTTAATCAAATATATACTCCAGGGAAATAAGCAAAAAATAGACCATGTTCGTGACAGTCAATAATCCAGTTCTCTGACAACTTTTTTAGTATTGTAGACCTCTAGGGTAGGGAGAAAACCTACTTGTTTCTTGCCTTGAATTTGGAGCTGTTTTTTATTTATTAACAATTTAATGCAAAAAACGCGATATTTTCTGTGATTATTGATACTAGTATTAAAAAAATAGATTTTTGGAAGAAAATTATTTTTGCACGAATTGTTTAAACAAACTAGACTATTTATTAATTAATTAATATATAAACAAATTACATATTTATAATGTACGTAGAAATTACATATAAATTAAAAAAATAATGATCAAAATCCATTGAGTAGATTCATTGAGGTATAGAAAATTTTATTAGTTTGAAATTGCTTGTTCGGTATGAATTTGTAGGTTCCTTCTAGTCAACATTTAAACTACACTTTTCAATACAAATCCCATTCCTTAACATGGCATTAATGAGGTTCCTTAATTATTATAATCAAATTAGCTGTGAATTATCATCTTTTCTCTGACTTGATCTACTACTTGTTGTAATTGGTCGTAAAACGCTTCCCTTGTTGTTTGAGATTATTTTCTGTGTCATACACTCCGATAATGTTCAGGTTTTCCTTCTCCATTCTTATCTTTGCTGTTACTATTCTTTCTGATAAGTATTGACACTCTTTGATGTAATTTTGATACTTTTGGTGTATTAGTAAGGTTACACATTCTTTGGCCCTGTTTTCTTTTGCTACTCCACTGTAGATTAGTATGTATTCACCTAATTTTGATTTACCTTTTCCTTTACTTTTTGTTTCCTGTAGAGCACAAACGTCTATTTCATTCTCTTTCAACACTTGGGATATTTCTTGGTCCCTTAAGTTGAGTGATCTGATATTCCAAGTAGTAATTCTCATCTGGGTTTTGGATATTTTTCGCTTGTCCTTATTTATTGCCGTAGTCGTCTTCATAGTATCAATCCGGTTCCGAGGCAGTACATTGTTTCTTTGAGCAGTATTTGTTTTTACGATTGGTGAGTTGCTAACCAATGATATAAATAATTAAATTCCATATTTAAATTCTGAAAAATATTTGGTTATTACTCTGAGCTCATGTAAAGAAGAAAAGGAAATAATAATTCTGATTGAAATACAAAAAAATGTACTGGCTGGTTGACCAAAATTCTACGGTGTTTCTATATAATAAATTATTATTATATAAGCAAATACTGAAACAATAGTATTATTATAAAAACAGTAAAAATATTTAGAAGGAAAATGTCACAAATCAACAGAAAATATTTCTATTCATATAAAAAAATTTAATCACATTATAGGTACTTACTGCTTATTTATATAAAATTTCCTATTTTAAATACAATAAATATACTGGTTTGTCAAAAATTGGAATAAGTCCTAATAATGTTATTAACCCGCCGTTACACGCGCTATGAGGGAATACCTCACCATATATATTTATAACCAATGAAATTGTCTTGGCTAATACGATAACCTTGAGCACTGAGGAATGCCTTTATCATCGTTCATGAGAGGGCATGACAAAGTTTTAGAATATTTCATGCGGTCAGTGTGCTCTGATACTAGAAAAAAGTGACATCCCTCTTTAGGTGAGCGTATTCCTCACTGCGCGTACAATCACGGTGAAATCACATTTCTGTTAGCTCATAGAAACTTTAAGGTTTTTGTTGAATATTTGGGTAAGTTTAATTAAAATATTATTGTTTAGGTTAATTGTTAATTTTAATTTGAATTTTTAGTAAAATGGATTCGCGTAAAGAACGTCAATTACTTCGGTGGATTGCTGAAATTGAAAATGAAGAAAACAGCGAAAGTTTGGAAAACCTCAATGGTAGTAAAGGAAGTGAAATTGATGAGGTAGAGATACAAAATTATAACACGGATAGTGAAATGTCAGCGAGTTCTGAAGATGAGGGGGACTATATTCCTTGCCTCCCCGTTAGTGTATCACGTAGTCCTACCTATTTAGGTATGAGGGATATTCAAATACTTGATTATGGACTTGTTACGATAACATTGTTTAATTTTAGGTAAAGATAATCAAACCGTTTGGAAGGACCATCACGAAAATCGTTATTCTAAAACTCTAAAAATAGTTAGGGATATTCTTACCAAAAAAAAAAAAACGTGGATTAAAAGGTTCCGCAAGAGAAAAGAAAATTAAATCAGAGTGTTAGAGTTTATATTTTCCAGATGACATTGTTGAAAAATTGTTATATATACAAACAA
This sequence comes from Diabrotica balteata, assembly GCA_918026665.1. Taxonomy (NCBI): domain Eukaryota; kingdom Metazoa; phylum Arthropoda; class Insecta; order Coleoptera; family Chrysomelidae; genus Diabrotica; species Diabrotica balteata. The sequence goes on from OU898280.1 coordinate 48,615,886, forward strand.
ATATATTTCCAAAATTCGACAAAATATATCCCATCCAAGAGATGCAACGGACACAAACTTAGACGAAACTAAAGCACTTTTTGGAATACTTTACTTCGCTGGGACCTGGAAAAGTGCTCATGTAAGTGTTGATGACTTATGGGCAGCGGAAGGGCCAGTAATATTTAAAATAACAATGGAGAAAAATCGGTTTCGTCTTCTACTAAGATCACTCCGAATTTGATGATTTTAGCAACAGAGAGGAGCGTACGAAAACAGACAAACTAGCGCCAATACGAGAAGTATTTGACTGTTTTGTGGAAAAATATAAGGCTAATTATGAAATAGAACGGTATGCTACAGTTTTCATGAAATGCTGGAAGCCTTACGTGAAAAATGTGCATTTAGGCAACATATTTCTAGTAAGCCAGCGGTATGGCATTAAAATTTATTCACGGCTGATGCGGAAAACTGGCACACTAGTAACTTGGAGATATATGTAGGTAAGCAGCCAAATGGCCCATTTCAACAAGATAATAGTTAGGCAGCACTTGTGAAACGTTTGATAAAACCTATTGCTAATACAGGTCGTAATATTACATGCGACAATTTTTACACTTCAGTTTCACTGGCAATAGACCTACTAAATAATATGCGGACTACATTAGTGAGAACTCTTAAGAAAAAACAAGCGTGAGATACCAACAATTTTTCTCGCTACGAAAGAAATGAACGAAAATACGTCCATGTTTGCTTTGGCACAGAATGCTTACTTACCTCCTACGTACCATAGAAAAATAAAAATGTTTTAATTTTGTCGACTGTGCACGATCAAGATATCGACCATAAAACAGGTAATGCTAAAAAGCCAGAAGTGTTAACATTTTACAACCAAACCAAATCTGGTGTAGATGTGGTCGACAAATTAAAATCTTTATATTCAGTTTCAAGAATAAGTTGTAGATGGCCGCTTACAATTTTCTTCGGCCTTTTAAATATTGGTGGCACAAACTGCCATATTATTTACTATAAAAATACTAGTGTTAAATTACCACGACGTAAATTTTTAAAAAATCTGGCTTTAGAACTGATTAGATCGTATCAAATGTTACGAATGAACATAAGAACTCTCCCTGTATTGTTACGATTGCAAATCAGGGGCCATTCGGGAATTCGAGATGAAGCAGAGCCTGTGGAAATGGAACAAGTATCCAATAAATGTGCATACTGTTCTGAATAGAAGAACCGAAAAACTCAGACAAAATGCTGCAAGCCAAATTGTAGAAGACCGATTTGTAAGGAACACACAAAAACTTTGTGTAATTCTTATTGGGAAATAGAAGAGGAAGAATCTGAGTAGATGCATTTATTATTTTTAGATGTGTGCAATATTTTTAAAACTTTTCATTTGTGTATTGATTATCTCTTTTGTGTATTATTTTTGCTTTATGTATTTGACATTTTTGATACTTTTGATCTATATTATTTTATCACATTTGTTTTGTTAAATTAATAAAAAAATTGATTTGTGGGACTTTCTATATTATGTAAGTATAAACCATTTTATTTTTATACATGTTGAAATTCATTTTTCCTCGAAATAAGTCGAATTGATGTAGGTGAGGGCGACGCTCATACGCGTGCAACCATGTCACAATCGAAGACGCGTGTAACGGCGGGTTAAACATTATTATTTATCCTCGTCCGAGGGTCTTACCTACATGTTGGCGAGAATTAAGAAGCTACCGACAAGGACAGCCTGCGCTAACGGAGAGAGAACTACATTTAGCAGAACTTTGAAATTTTTTAAAAGTTTATACCAAATAGTTGCTTTGTGTTACACTTCATGTTAAAAATAAAAACATATTCGGAAAGTGGGTCAAATTCTGTAGTGCCCTATTTTAAAAAAAAAAATTTACGTTTATTTTATCCAAAAATATTTGAAACAAAAAATTTTTTAAACAATTTATTACTTTACAAACAAATAGTGCACTAGAACTTTTTAAGACCTTTCATATAAAAAAAGAATCATCTCAATATCTGCCATAGTTTTTGCGTTATTTGATATAAACTTTTACATTGGAATTTGCCTAGACCCAGAATCGCGAGGATCGGCCTTAAGGTTGAACACGTTGAACTAGTGCTCAAGTTATAATTTATTTGAGAGTCTTTCAACAAGAATTAACTTTATTTCCTTACATAGGTAATTCATTTTTAGTATACGTAGACCAAGTGGCTTCATTAGAAATTAATTCAAAAACTTTGTGACAACCCCAAAGCGTGAATCATTTATTTCAAGAATTTCGACATTTTGATTACGTCAAGGAAATTAAGTTGGATACAGAAATAATTAGAACTGAAATAGCAAAGCCAGAGACGGGTTTATGGAAATCGACGTAGTGCCAAAATGAAGCAGAAGATTTAAAGCGTGAATTTTAAATTTTATGTTAAATAATTAAGATATTCTTGTTATAAGTATATACCATGTATAATTCGTTTAATTAGAAGACATGTAAAGCTAACCATTATTTGTAAAAAACAATACTCCTATTATATTTTATTCTCGATTATCAGATGCATGTTTGGACAAATTTTATGGAAAAATATTACAAAGGTCTTTATACTGAACTCTTTGTTCAAAGCAATAAAATAAAAAAAGTCAATATCTTCTTGTCTCTATTTTGTACTTCTTCTTTGCGTGAATCATTGGGTCACTTAGCGACGGATTGTTTATTTTATTGTTTTTGCTTGTCTATTTTCTTTTAAAGTCGAGATTTTTGCAAGTGTTTAAGTCAAGCAAAGAAAGATGTTGCTCTTTAACTATTAAAATCTTTATTTATTGTCATCGATCAGGGGCGCATTATAATTTAAATTTAAATATGTAAAATCATATATTGATGTCTCCACTACAATTTTAGTGTTAGCTTCAAGTACCAAAAGAAGGCACTGAGAATGATCTGAGCTACATTGAAAACGTTACATTATGCACCTGTATATTTTGGACGACACTGTTAACAAGTTTTATATTAAATGTTTTTATCATTAATCAGCCAATCGCGTCCACAGCTGGACATAGGCCTCCCTCGGTTTTTTCCAGTGTCCTCTACACTGGGCCTCTTGTATCCAGTTTCCCGCTACACATTTTATATCATCGGTCCATCTAGTCGGTGGTCGTCATCGGCTTCTTTTATAGTTTCTGAGCCTCCATTCCATAATACGTCTTGTCCACCGTCCATCTTGTGTTCGAGCTAAGCGCCTTGCCTAGTTCCACTTAAGGGTCGTGGTTCTTTCGATAACATCTTAAACTCCTGATCTTTGCCTGATTTGTTGGTTTGTTATGTGACTCGAAGGCTCACGTTCGGCATCGCACATTCCATGGCTCGTTGTGTAACTCTAAGTTTATTCGCAGATTTTTGCGTGAGTGTTTCTGCTATATAAGATTGTACAGGCACAACACATTGGTTATAAACCTTTCGCTTGAGACACATGGGAATTGAACTTTTTAGAATATGGCTTAATTTGCCAAATGCTTCCCATGTCAGGCCTATTCGCCTCTACATTTCATGTGTTTGATTGTCTCTGCTTATTTTGATCTCGTGTTCCAGATATTTGTAAGTGTCTGTTTGTTGTATGGTATTATTGTCAATAGTTATATTTCCACTCATTACGAGATTTGTTATAAATTTAGTTTTCTCAAAGTTTATCTTTAATCCTGCTCTTTCAGACAGACTATTAAGCGAATGCATCATAGAAACTGTATCCTGTAAGTTATCTGCGGTTAATACATCATCTGCAAACCTTAGCCGATTTAATCTTTCTTCATCTATATTGATGCCCATATCTTGCCATGAGTCAATATATTAAATATTGACTCTAGAGCTGCCGTGACCAATTTTGGTGAAATATTGTCACCTTGGCTAACTCCTCGACATAAGCTGAATTTTTCTGTATCTTCGTGTAGTCGTATAATTGATGTAGCGTTCTCGTAGATATTTTTGATTAGTGTCGTGTATCTGTAATCTATTCGGCTTTGATTTAGGGTTTCCAGTATTGTTTCAAACTCTACAAAATCAAAAGCCTTCTCGTAATCGACAAATGCAAGAACAAGTGGTATATTGTACCCGATGCACTGTTCTATTTAGATCTTTATGGTATTTAAATGGTCACTTGTGCCATATCCTGCCCTGAAGCCTACCTGTTCTTTGGCTGATAAAAACCAAGTTTAGGTGTTAGCCTGTTTGTTAAGATTTTCATAAAGAGTTTGTACATATGTGTCAAGAGGCTGATGGGTCTATAATTTTCTAATTTAGTAATATCGCCTTTCCGTCTGTATTTCTCAGCTTGTATATTTCTTTTTTGCTCTTGGCGAGAGCAGACAAACGCAGTAGAGGAAGACCACCTACACGTTGGGCCGACGACATCAGGTGTATCACTAAAAATTGGCAACAAAGAGCACAAAATCGTGAGGAATGGAGGAGTTTAAGGGAGGCCTATGTCCAGCAGTGGACGTGATAAATAGAGGCTGGATGATGATGATGATGATGATATTTCTTTTTTACTTTGTGTGAGTTTTCTTTTCATTATCTTTAAACCTTTGTTCTCTTTTACTGTTTGAGTATTTATGTACATTAGTATTATATCTTCTTATATCTTTTCTAATTTCCGCTTTTTATTTAATTTGTTATATTCTGCTTTGTTTCCCTTTTCGTTTTTGCTTAGGTTTCTCATTTCCATGAGGGCTTCTGTATCTTTGCTAATATTTTCACTTTTGGTGTCATTTTTCTTGCAAAATTTGAGTTGTGCGTT